>JAUTDX010001104.1:0-70653 GCA_030844895.1 Ambrosia x helenae | reverse complement strand
TGAATTCCAAGATTTGATTAATGATACAATAGTTGAAGAAGGGTTACAAATTGGGTAAGATATGAATTGTCTTTGTCTTAATGTTCTAGGTATGGGGGTTGTGGGTAAAGATGATTGGGTTAGGAGGTTGAAACAAGAGAATGATGTAGCATTTGTGGCGCTACAAGAAACGAAAATTCAAGGTTTGGATAGGAGTTCTTGGGTCGTTTCTGGGGTAATGGTAGTTTTGATTTCCAGATTATTGATCCTATAGGATTGTCGGGAGGGCTTGCTTGTATGTGGAACACTTCGGTGTTTGAAAGTGATTCAGTGATCAAAGACAGGAATTTTCTTTACATTAGTGGCTATCTTAAGGATGTTGATATGAAAGTTAATATAGTAAACGTTTATGGGCCGCAACTTGATGCTCAAAAACGGTTATTATAGCAGAATCTGAAGAATGTGATGCGCTCTAAAGATGGAATGTGGATCTTGCTAGGCGACTTTAATACGGTCAGAGACCCGGAGGATAGGAAAAATACTAGATTTAATGAGACGAGAACCAAGGATTTCAATGAATTTATTGAGGATATGGGATTGGTGGAGTACGTGATGAAAGGTAGAAAAATATACCTTCTTGGCGGGCAAAGGAGGTGGAAATAAAGAAAGCAAGATCGATCGTTTTTTGGTTTGTATGGATTTATTTAATAAGTGGCCTGAGGCTTGCCTTCGAGCTTTACCTAGAGGGCTCTCAGATCACTGCCCGCTGCTGTTGTCTATGGTTGATAAAAGATTCGGGCCGAAAACGTTTCGATGGTTTAACTCTTGGGGTGAAAAGGAGGGGTGTGGTGATGTGGTTTAAAGCTGTTTGGCTAAGAACTATGAGGTGGATTCGGCGGATAAAAAGTTGTTCTTAAAACTTAAAGACCTTAAAGGAAAGCTTTGGATTTGGCGAGATGATATGTTACGAAAAGAAAAAATGAAGAATTAGAGTCTTGCAAGTCAGAATTAGAGCACACTGAAGCTGTTTTGGAACAACGTGATCTTATGGAAGAAGAAGAATAGGTGATGGAGGAGTGCAAGACTAAAATAGCCGAAATTTTGTATGCTCGGAATAAAGACTTGCAACAACGGGCTAGAGTGAAATGGGCTGCTTCGGGTGACGAAAATTCCGGGTTTTTCCACAGGATTATTAACGGGAGAAGGTCGAGTAACGGGGTTCCGGGTATAGAGGTCGATGGTAGATGGGAAACGAAACCAAAGTTAGTTAGAAGAAAAATCCTCAAGTTTTTTCGGGCTCACTTCAAAGAAAGATACGCGGTTAGACCTACTCTGGTTTGCCAAGATTTAAAGCGGGTTCCAGAAGACAAGAGGGAGGTTCTAACCAGGGCTTTTTCTAAAGAAGAGATTAAAAGTGCAGTGTTTGATTGTCGTAAAGACAAGGCTCCAGGTCCGGATGGTTTCAATTTTAACTTTGTTCATAAATTTTTGGGGAGAGTTAGAAGATGATTTCTACAAAAATCTTTCTGAATTTTATGATACGGGTTTCATTAGCCCGGAATGTAGTACTTCGTTTATTACATTAGTCCCGAAATGTAAGAACCCGATTTCTATGAAGGATTATAGACCTATTAATCTCATTGGTATGGTTAGTAAGGTCATTTCAAAGATCTTGGCGAATCGTATTAAGCTTGTTATGGGGGATGTGATTTCAGAATCTCAGTCGGCTTTCATCAAAGATAGGAACATTTTGGATGGTCCGCTTGTTTTGAATGAGGTTATTAGTTGGTTGAAGAGAAAACAAAAGAAGGCGTTTCTTTTAAAAATAGATTTCGAAAAAGCGTATGATAATGTCAATTGGAAGTTTCTTAATTCTGTTATGGAGCAAATGTATTTCCCGGAGAGATGGCGTTTATGGGTGATGGGGGTTTTACATTCGGCTCGTTCGACGATTCTAGTTAATGGGTCGCCCACCTTTGAGTTCGTGTGTCACAATGGTCATTGACAAGGGGATCCGTTATCGCCCTTTTTATTTCTTTTAGTGATGGAAGTGCTATCGTCTATTATTTATAAGGTTGTCCGGATCGATGAGTTTAAGGGTGTCAAGGTGGAGGAGAATGCGAATGTTATGTCCCATCTTTTATATGCTGACGACGCTCTTATTCTTGGAGAGTGGTCGGGTAGCAATGTGGTTAGCATGGCGAGAATCTTGAGGTGTTTCCATGTCTGTTCGGGGTTGAAAATAAACATCAATGAATCTAACTTATATGGGGTTGGAACGGTCGATGAGGACTTGGATAATATGGCTATGGCTTTGGGTTGTAAACGTGGGAACATGCCCTTTGACTACTTGGGTATAAAAGTGGGAGCGAATATGAATAGATGTGGTAATTGGAAGAAAGTGGTTGAGGTTTTTGAAGCTAGATTGGCCCTTTGGAAAGCGAAGCTCTTGTCGATTGGTGGTAGAGTTATTCTAATTAAATCGGTCCTTGAAAGTCTCCCGGTATACTATTTTTCCTTGTATAAAGCTCCCCAAAAAATCATTGATAGCCTTGAAAGAATTATGAAGAAATTCCTTTGGTCGGGTTCCTTAGACAATAACAAGATCCATTAGGTGAGTTGGGAGAGGGTGACTCGGCCAAAAAAATATGGTGGTTTGGGAATAAAGAGATTGAAAGACGTGAATGAAGCGCTATTGTTTAAATGGGTTTGGAGGTATAGGGTCAATCCGGAATGTTTATGGCGCCGTGTTATCGATTCTTGTCACAACAAAAATAAGATGTGGGAGATGTTGCCTGTGTGTAATAACGCTGCTGGTAATTGGAAAGCTATCGTGATATCTGGTAGCTCTTTAAAGATTGATAACATTTCGCTTCATACCTTCATAAGGGTGGTTAAAGTGCGAATTAACTCCTCGGCTCGCTTCTGGTTTGATGTTTGGCTTGGAGAGGTAGCCCTTAAACACCGTTGGCCGCTTCTGTTTGGTCTAGATACTTCGAAAGGCTGTTTGGTTCGGGATCGGGTGAGGAGGGATGGTAACAACTGGGTGCTAGATGCTGAATGGACGTCAAGGATCACCTCAGTGGAAGCTTTTGATCAGTGGCTGCAGTTACTGGGCTTGCATTAGCAGCTTAGAGTTCACAGGTTATGAAGACCGATGGTATTGGGCTGCAGACAAAGGGAAGCCGTTTTCTACACAATCGGTCAGGAAGGTGATGCAGCTTGGGGCTGATTTTGGTACTAATTTTATGTTTAAATGGGTCTCTTGGGTGTAGGGCTGTTCACGAGCCGAGCCAAACCGAGCGGACCTTTGCTCGTGCTTGGCTCATTTACAAACCGAACCGAGCCGATCGGCTCGTTTACAATCGATCCGGAAACCGAGCGAGCATTGTTCGAGCGCACATTTTTTCGAGCGAGCATCGAGCGAGCGACGAGTGTTTTTGGACAGCCATAAATTTGGGATGTTTCCTTTAATATTCTCGCTACCTAGTGATGACTGAGGTTCGACCGTTCGAGAATGAGGCTCTAGTTGAGGCCAGTGAGGTGATGAGCATACTACAGATTGTCCCGTTGTGGCGTAGGTTAATAGTTGGAGATGATTGATGGTGGACAACTAATGGGAATATGAAGTCAAACATGTTTTTTCACGACTTAGAGTTTTACAATTAAACTTAGTGTTAAGTTATCATTGGGTTGACTGGGCCAATAACTATAAATACAATTGTATATATAATTGTATATATGCATATATTGAGCCAAACCCAATAGAGTGACATGTATAAAACTATAAATATAGATGTAATTAATGTGTATATATATAACTATATATATAATAAATTAATAAAAATTATATCGAGCCGAACCGAGCCGAGCGGACCTTTGCTCATGCTTGGCTCGTTTACAAACCGAACCGAGCCGATCGGCTCGTTTACAGCCGAGCGGAAAATCGAGCGAGCAATTTTCCGAACAAGCGGCGAGCGATCGGCGAGCATTTTGAACAGCCCTACTTGGTTGCCACTTAAATGTCAAATTATGGTGTGGAGAGCGGTGATGAATAGGTTACCAACGAAAATGGAACTACTTAAACGACAAGTGGCTCTTCCAAATCCGATGTGTTCTTGGTGTGGAGTAGCCGAGGAGTCAGCTATGCATGTGCTTATGGATTGTATGGTACCTTAATGTTTGGGATTATATTAGTAGGTGGATTGGTGTTGGTCCCATATTCGCGTTCGATGTGAAGAACTTTTTGGTCATACACAAGTCGGTTCATGGAGACAAATTCAGGAAGAAGATTGTTTATGGGATCATAATGGTTACAATGTGGAGTCTTTGGCATGCTCGAAACGAGATGGTCTTCAAGCGGTCTAAAAACAACGGTCTCGGAGGTCATTTCTAGAGTTAAGTCTATGGTTTTTCTCTGGTTAAAGCATAGGGGTAAATGTAAAGACATTGAGTGGAAAAAGTGGAGTCGAATTCCTTTGTATATGTTTTAGTGGTTTGTGTGCGCCGGTCCTTATTTTGAGAACTGTGCGGTTTTTGTGAATAAAATTAATTTTTTTTTTTTTGAAAATTGACTTTCATTAAAAACAAACACTACCGACGACTATCCCCAAGACGGAGAAAGACGCCGAAAGCCAAAAACAAAATACAAAATCACGTTACATCAAAACGGCACCATCTAGTCCAATCCACTACCCCTAACTTAGAACGATATTTATACCAAAGAAAACCAAAAGATTTTATATCCGCAACTATCTCCACTACCTTCGTATCCGTGCCAGAAAAAATCTTTTCATTCCTAGCACGCCAGATCCGCCAACAAGTAATGATCACAATGCCGTGAATAATCGACCTAATATCCCCGACACACCACTCACCTTATTCATCTCCACCAAATCGTTAACATGAAAAACGAAAGGCGTAGGGATCTTGCACCAAGACGCTATAGCATTCCAAACTGCCGTCGAAGTAATACACCCGGTTAACAAGTGTTCAATCGATTCGTCATTGCTATTACATAACACGCACACATGGTCACCACACTGAATATGGCGTCTATCCAAAGCTTCCTTGGTTGGTAAACGATCCAGAACCGCCCTCCACATGAATATATTGCATTTTTTTGGAACCCAATCACTCCATTGAAAACAAAAAACTCCAGCACCCTCTTCGGCCCTGACCATCCAGCGCTTGATATTTGAAACACTAAACTCTTTGCTGCTTCCCACCGACCACGACCAGATGTCTTCACTATCAGCCAAGTCAACCCCTTGGAGCAAGTTTTCCAGCAGCAGCTTCTCACTTAACTCCACTTGAGAATTAGGGACTCTAAGCCAATCCCAACTAATACGGCGAGAAGAACCATGAACCACCAACCGATCCATTAAAAGGATATCTTTATGTTTTTCTAGAGCATATAAAGCTGGAAATTTTTTCCAACAATAACTCCGAGCCAAGCCACAAATCTAACCAAAAACGGATATGCCGACCATTCCCAACAGTAGCCCGGATCGCTTTATTAAAACCCACTCCATCAATCTTGAACTTGTTCCAAAACATGACCCAATTCTTCCAAACCCCGGGCACCCCGCTATTAACCGGAGCAAGCCCCCAACTTCTCGATGACCCATGTATAGATAACACAACCCGACGCCACATCGCATGATGCTCATTGAGGAATCTCCCAAGCCACTTTGCAATGAGCGCTTGATTGTTTACTTCTAAAGAAGCGATCCCTAACCCTCCTTCTTTTATAGGTTTTGTGACAACCTCCCATGCAACCCAAGACATCTTTCGAACTTCATCCGAGCCACCTCATAAAAATCTTCGCATCAAAGCTTCCAAGTCATTAATAACCTTCTTTGGAGCCTTAAATAACGAAAAATAGTACGTAGGCAGGCTGTCCAACACCGATTTAATAAGTGTTAAACGACCAGCAATAGATAAAGAATTAACTTTCCATTTAGAAAGTCTCGCCTTAAACTTAGACACGACTGGCTCCCAATTAGCCACCCTATTCATGTTAGCGCCAACCGTAATACCGAGATAAGAAAAAGGGACTCTACCCGCCTTACATCCCATACTAGAAGCTTGGAAATCAATCTCAGCATCTTCTACACCAATACCAAATAAAACTGACTTGTGAAGATTAATCTTTAGCCCCGAACATAAGAAAAAAATGCGAAGAATACGTTTCAAGTTATCAAAATTGAAAGAAGACCATTCTCCCATAATCATGGCGTCATCCGCATAAAGCAAATGGGATAACTTAGGACCATCATTAGGAGCATAATACCATGAAACGCACCTATGTCACAAGCTTGCTTCATCATACCTGAAAAAGCCTCCATCAAAATAATAAAGAGAAAAGGAGAAAGCGGGTCACCTTGACGAATGCCTTTATGGCACCCAAACTCGAAAGTCGGGGAACCATTAACAAGAACTGAAGCTCTAGTCGCCAATAAAATGCCACGAATCCAATCACACCAAGTAGGAGGAAAACCCATCTGGGCAAGAACCGACAATAAGAATTCCCAATTGACATTATCGTAGGCTTTGTCGAAGTCAATCTTGAACAAGAAAATTCTCCTTTCCCTCTTCTTAGCCCATGTAATAACCTCATTAGCCACTAAGGGGCCATCAAGAATATACCTCCCAGAAAGAAAAGCCGACTGATGCTCTGAGACGACCTTGTTCATAACGCTTTTCAAACGATTCACCAATACCTTCGACACCGTCTTTAAAATACAACCAATAAGACTTATAGGCCTGAAATCACCCAAAGAAGACGGACTATTTACCTTCGGTATCAAAGTAATAAAGGAAGACCCAACTCCCGGACAAAAATTAATCTTTCAAAAAAAACATTGATGATTTAAGGGGTAACGTATACAATACAAAATCATCAAACATATAAATTTATTAAACGGTTCTAACGGAAGTCAACATATTTCTTGGTTCCGATTTATGGAAACAATAATAAACTTCATCGGGCTCATTAAGCATATTATCTAAATCAATAGAAGATTTAGTTTACCAAATTAACATATTATATATCGTAATAATAGTATAAACTTCCTTAAAACAACACAAATATATTATTATTATTATCCTGCCGGAGTAAGATTTTTTTTTTTGGTATATGCCAATTAAACACGTGTCACACAAGCAAAAAAGCCGATTAAGGAATAAATATGTTTCTAGAATTTTCCTACCTCTTTTCCAAATTTAAAAACCTTCCTATCTCTATCTCTCCATTCGCATTAGCACTTGCATTTGCATTTACATTTGAATTTGCATTTGAGTTTCATTTAATAAATACTAGTAGAGGGAAAAATTTGTAACAAAGACGCCTTTGTGTTCGTTCGTCTTTTTTGACTCCACAAATAATATAATTCCTCCTCTTCTCTCCTCTCCTCTGCAACCAACTTTCCTTCAAACTCTTTTCATTTTTTTTAAGTATTGTTATTATTATTATTAACTTCTGCGTTAAGAAATCTAAGGTATGCTACATATATCGATAATTTTAATTTTTAAACTCTCTTTTTAATTGCTTAGTAACAGTAACGTCCCCTAATACTCGTAACTTTGTTTTTACTACCATCTGTTTTACTTTACTGCGTAGCTTATTTTCCGTTTACCGGTCCCTTTTTATATTAGGGAATTCCTAAATAGCTTTACTTTTAGTAGGATCGGTTTTTGTATCCTGTGTTGATGTAGCTTGTTGCCTTTTTACCTGCTATTTTTTTTCTTGCTTTTTGTTGTAATTGGTTGTATTGGTAGAATATTAATTTATGAAATAGATTGCAGTTTATATGGATGATTGTTCAATTATGGAGAAAGTAGACCTAATTTGTTTGTTTTTGTGATTAATTTTTTAGTTTTGTATTGTTTATAGGGATAAGTTGTTTGCGGTTAGGGTTTTGATGATTGAAATTCTGCAATATGTGTATGTTGATTGATGTAAAGTCTGTATGAATTTGATCTTATTATTGATTTCAGTTCATATGAATTTGATCCTAGGTTTTTTAGTTTTTAAAGTCTGTAATCGTAGGAATATGAAATTCTGCATATTGATTGTTGTGAAGTATGTGTTGATTTCAGTTCATATGGATCGTACTTTATTCCGCGGAGAAAAATTTGACCTAATTTGATTGTTTTGTGTTGTTTTATAGTGATAAGTTGCTTTTAGTTAGGGTTCTGATGATTGAAATTGTGCAATAGTAGGAATATGTGTACGTCGATTGATGTAAAGTGTGTATGAATTTGATCTTCCTGATGTCTGTTAATTGATTTCAGACTTTCAGTTTCATATGTGTGCGCATATAATGTATATATGTGTGGCCCTCGGGGGGCAAAAGTAAAGTTGCACTAGTTTTAACACGTTATTTTACTAATTTCGTGAAAATAACGTTAAAAACGACGGACGGTTAATCATGCATCATGTGGTGGCGTTGATAGCCAAAAGACAAAGGGGTACATGCACCGATCGGGTTTGTCCCGATTGCTAAGTGTTTTGTGCCTTATGTCCAAGGCTTGATACCAAACCACATCGAGCCGGGGGTCTCACTGGAAGCAGCCTCTCTATTCTTAGGGATAGAGGTAAGGCTGTCTACATCTTACCCTCCTCAGACCCTACCTTAGCTTTGCTATAGGTGGGATAAACTGAGTATGATGATGATGATGATGATGAGTTTCATATGAAATCTCGCTCAATTTTCGGAGAAATTAGACCAAATTTTTTTAGGTTTGAATTGTTTACACGGGTAAGCTACTTGTAGTTAGGGACTTAGGGATCTAATTATTAAATTTCTACAATTGTAGTAATATGATCTTTATGTTGTGTGTGTTAATTTCTGTTTATATGGATTCTCCTTCGATTTGCTGAGAATTTGACCTAAGTTGTTTGTTTCATGGTTAATATTTCTTTTTCTTTTTTAATTGTTTATGCAAATAAGTTGCTTATACTTAGGGTTCTACTGATTGAAATTCTGAAACTGTAGATATATATGTGTATGTCGATTGTTTTTAAGTGTGTGAATTTGATCTTGATGTGTGTTGATTTTAGTTCATATGGATTCTCTTACGAGAAACTAGACCTAATTTGTTTGTGTTGTGGTTAATATTTTTGTTTTCAGTTGTTCATACAGATAAGTTGCATGTACTTAGGGTTCTAATGGTTAATTTTTTTTAATTGTAGGAATATGTGTACGAGTGATTCGGTTGTGGACCACACCAAAGGTCCAAAGCAAGAGATAAATGTAAGCGCTGTTTCGATTTTGCTTGAGTTATCAGCCACGGATAATCTGGAACGATTTAGGTTATTGATTGAGCAAGAGGGTTTAGATGTTAATGAAGCTGGTTTGTGGTACGGTAGATCAATGGGTTCGAAGAAGATGAAGCTTGAGGAGAGAACGCCTCTTATGATTGCTTCCATGTTTGGTAGCAAGCAGGTTTTGAAGTTTATTCTAGGGTTAAATGGTGTTGATGTTAACAAATCTAGTGGTTCTGATCGGGCCACCGCTCTGCACATGGCGGTTGCCGGTGGTTCTAGCTCTTGTGTTGAGGTAGTTAAGCTTTTGATTGACGGTTCGGCGGATACTAATTGTTTAGATGTTCATGGGAACCGACCAGTGGATCTGATTCCATTCGTGTTCGGTTCTTCGTTCAGTTCTACGAGGAAATTGTTAGAGCTTGTGTTAAGTGGTTACTCTGATGATCAAGAATTACTTGTGTTAAATGATCTAATGATCGATAACCATAACGAAGAACAGAAGGGCTCACCAATTTCAGTTAAGAAAGAGTATCCGGTTGATCTGTCTCTACCTGACATGAAAAATGGGATATACAACACGGATGAGTTCAGAATGTACGCTTTTAAGATCAAACCATGTTCGAGAGCGTACTCTCACGATTGGACTGAATGCCCGTTTGTTCATCCGGGCGAGAATGCTAGAAGACGCGACCCACGGAAGTATCATTACAGTTGTGTGCCTTGCCCTGAGTTTAGGAAAGGATCTTGCAGGCAAGGAGATAATTGTGAATATGCTCATGGGATTTTCGAGTGTTGGCTTCACCCTGCACAGTACCGAACACGCTTGTGCAAAGATGAAGTCGGGTGTAATAGGAAAGTATGTTTTTTTGCTCATAAACCTGAAGAGCTTCGACCTTTGCATCCGTCCACTGGCTCTGCTGTACTTTCTCCTCGATCTTTATATGATGTGTCATCGGTTAGTCCTTTTTCTGTCGGCTCCCCGTCAATCATGGTCCCTCGAAGCTCCACACCGCCGATTACTCCTGGAGCTTCTTCTCCTCGCGGCGGGCTTATATGGTCAAATCAGTCATCCCCAACCGCAAAAGTTCTCAGTAGCAGGTTTAGGGCCGCACCTAGTAGTCAAGATTTGGATTTTGAGGCTGAGTTGTTGATGATGGATCGTTACCGTCAACAACAGTTAATTGACGAGTTTGCACGCGTGTCTCCACCATCTAATTGGAACAATAATTCGGGTTTTCCCAACGATTATTTTGAAGAGTATGACACAGTCAACGGGCCAAATCGCAAAAGTCTCGACCTCTTGGCTTCTGGGATTTCACTCGAATCAAGAATGAGCCCATTACATCAAAACATGAACTATTCTTCTGGACTTCCATCTTCCCCGCTGCGGATGTCATCATCATCGTCGTTTGGACCCAACCAGATTATGAATTCAAGAGCGGCTGCATTTGCAAATCGGAGTCAAAGTTTCATTGACCGTGGGGTGGTCAACCGCCAGTCTGGTTCATCTTTAATGGCGCCTTCCAACCTTTCGGGTTGGAGCTCTCCTGATGGGAAGTTGAATTGGGGTGTACAGAAAGACGAGCTCAATAAGTTTAGGAAATCTGCGTCTTTTGGTGTGCAGAGATCGCCAGATTCATTGTCGATAGCCAATAATCAAGAACCTGATGTTATATTTGATGAGGAACATTTTTCGGCATTGCTGGATCAGCCATACATGGAGCAGGAACAGCTTGTTGCTTAACTATGACCATATTGGTAACCCTTTAACATGAATTATTATCGTTCTTATTCTGCGAATTTCGATAGCTGATTTGTTTCGAGAAACTTCAGAAGGATAAAAACATCCATCTGATCATATTATCATAGTCTATATGTTCAATCTTTATTTATGTATTTCATTGTTATTGATTTCATTTTCAATAAGTTTAGACAGTTATATACTTGATCTTGAAGTCTTCCATTTTATAATGTAATATGCAATGTTTTTACAATTTTATATGATTATTAATATGATAATTGAAGTTTTTTTTTTATAAAATGGGAATTCTTGTGTATTTGCTATTTGGCTGATATGGATGAGTTGGTAGGGTGCTTATCTTAGGTTTCGATGGTGGTTTGATGTGTTTTATGAACAATATGAGTTTTGGCTCATTTGAGGTTACACTTGGAAGTTGGAACATGTTCTGAAGATCTGCATCACATTTTGATAGAAATCAAAGAGCAAACCACTTTTGTGATTCTATTATGTATAATAAACTAATTAATTATTTTAGTTTACGTCAGAACACTATGAAGTAGAATATATACTAAAAATATTTAGGATCTTATCTTCTGTATAAATTATTTCTAGGTGCTTACATAGTATTAGGTGATACTATTGTAATAATGAAAATCAATGGACACATCATGCATTGAAACAGAATATAGTAATACCTATTACATAACCATAGATAAATAATATTCTTAAGTTAATATAAACTTTTTTTAACGAGATTTTATTAAAGTAAAATAAAATTAGCATTCAGTAGGATAAAGATACAACATGCAACAAACTTTGAATGAAAATTTGATCCTACACCATAAGTCCCAATCTAATGATTGGGATTTTGATCTACTTTTTATCCACGGAAAAATGTTTGCCACTATTTCTTCAATTACTTTGTCCTGGATGTGAAAAGTTTATCGTTTCTCGCCTTTCATATGAACCATAAAGCAGATAGAATAATTGCTTGCCTCCTATTTGGACTTGATTGTCTTATCATTGACCAATTCTACAGAGTAATGGGTGTGCAACTTACTTGACTCTAATCCAAGGGTCCGTTTAAAGTCGGTTGACACAAAACTCAGATAGGTACCGGTATGAAAAAGTCCGGTCAATGAGTTCGAGAGCTCCCTCGTTGCAAAGAACTGCAGGAAGGTGAGGAGGTAGGGACGCCTTGTCTCGATAGAGCTTCTCGGGTTGGGGTTTTGTTTAACACAACTCCCCAACCAAAACTGTTTGCTTTTAGAGAGATCTATTTTAGCCAATTATGTCTATTAATGTCTGTTCCAGACGTCGGTTTTTTCAATCTCAAGACAGATGATTGAAGAACTGAAAATATATGTAACTTTGTTGCTCACCAACCGTTGCCATTTGTCTCGGCTATTCGATCCAGAATAGTTGTTTAACAAGGCAAAACATTGCATTAACTTTCACAACTCAGGCTTTGTAGTTGATTTGATTTTCCAAGTTAACCAACAAATTTTGTGATTGTTTGATATCGATATATGGTTATAGAGTTCATTAAAAAGCTTATAGCGGTTTCTCAATATAATGTATAGTTAATATAGTGTATACTGTTGTATAAAAGACAACTCTACAGCACATGCAAGACAAATATAAACCAGACAAATGTAAAAAGGAAAGACAACACACTACTTTCTTACAGTTTAACATGAAGACTATATTTTTCAATTGATAACACAACTTAACAGTAACAACCAACAAGAGTCGATACAGCTTAAGTACTGATCGATATAGAAGTTCTAAACTCAGGTTTGGATGCACAAACAGTAAAACTCCCCAACGTTACCAACGCTGGATCATCTTTTCTTAAACCCATATTTTTTCCGTTCATAAAACAGATCCGTTTTAGCACTCCCCAGATTCACAATTTTCGGGCACCCATCACGATCTTTCTCCTGTTGCGTGCACTCTTTGCAATAATACGCATCAGAGATACCAACACCTCCACATATGACACAGCGACCCTGAAACGACCCATAGTTGCACTCATCACACACACGTACAAGCGTACATGGACGCACATAAGAGTCGCAAACAACACATTTCCCATCACATTTTTCACAAAGCCTTCCAATCGCGATCCCTGGCTGCTTTCTGCACATTATCAGGTCAGGATGATGCTTTGCCATTTTCCTTCAACAACAGTCCAGGTATTCCAACCTGCATCGATCAAGATTTGATTATAAACGGAACAAAACAAAAACTCTAAAAACAAAGCTATAGCTGACAATCAGAAACCGACTTCCAGCAATAGCTGACAATCATGACCTTGGTTTAAAAAAACGCGAGACGTAGTTTTTTGGCAAAAGGTTGACCCTGAGGCACGCGCCTCATGTGTTTCCAACATTTTTATGCAGTGGAATGTTGTACAAACATGCTTTTTAGGTTTTAGATTGTTAATGTATATAAACTCAATTAGAAACCGTATATAAAGCTTATTTGTTCCTAAATATTTGGTAAAATGATGCTAGAAAGTAGAAACATATAGGAAACACATAAAAAAAAAAACTATGTATTTATTTGCGCCTCGTGTGCGAAAAGCGGTGCCTTCTGAGCTTGGTGCCTTGGACCTTGTCGCCTTTGTTGCGCTTCACGCTTTTCAAAACCAAGATCATGACCCGTTCTGTATACGAGGTCATTTGTTCACATCAAACTACTCAACGATTCAATTGGGGTCTACTCAAATTAGTCAACTGAACGAAACAAACAACTATTATAAAACTTGTTAACTTAAAAAGTAAAAAGAGTTCAAATGACACCACCTACTCATTGTCGCTAGCCGCCTGCCACACTAAACGACTCATTTCAACCCACTCCAATTTGGTCAAAAAAACCCAAACTAAATTAATAACTTTGTTAAAAGACCTTATTTTCTTGACCCGAACTCGTTTTGCTCAGAACCCGTATTGACTCAAACCCATTTTGACACGTCACCCAATAATATCTAAACTGAAAACAAAATTATAAACACTAGATTATCATATCATATTATATCATCAAAACCACACCACCATTTCAAATAATCATACACAAAAACACAGAGGAATAGATAGATACGTAATACAGGAGGTAATTTAAAAAGAAAACCTAACCTGATGAAGTAGCCAAGAACAACCCTAATTGAATTACAAGAATGAACGTTAGTACGTGGATTGAATATTATTGTTATTCCTCTTGAAGACGCAAACAGACTTCAGGCCCAGTTTTATGTTAATAGACTCTTCAAGCCCAAAACTTGATCTTAGTGTCCCCTTGTGGTGCACAAATCCGGGTATGGAACCGGCCCATAGAATTTAAGCCTCTAAATGTTTTGGGTCATGGGTCCAGGGACTGTCTCTGAGGTACGTATAAATGTTTTGGGTCATGGATCACTACAAATAAACCGGGCCCATAGAATTTAAGCCTAATCTATACATATAATAAACCAAAGCAATTTTAATGACATGACACTCAATGAGACATTCTCCTCTTTGAGTGTGTCATGTGTCATCTCATGTGGCATTGAGATATTTTAGGAAAAAAAGAATTTAAAAACATAATTGGATTTTTCTCTCTTATGTTTCCTCCCATAATTCTTAAACGTTAATATCTTTTATATACGAGATTTTTTAAAGAAAAAAATTACACCAAATTAACGAGCGTTTTATTATCTTTCCAACGAGTATCATAGTGCTATATAAAAAACGGAGAAAAAACGACTATTTTTGTGTGTGGTACTGTGGTTTCGTTCATACAGGGAAAAAAAAACACAAAGTGTTCAGGTAAATCATTAATCATGTATAGGCAAGTCACTAATTATGTTCAAATCAGTAAATATGAATTCTATTTTCAACATGCGTTAGCATTGGAGTTATATATTGTTTTAGGTTAGATATTAATATTAGAGTTATACATTGTTTAAGGTTAGGCGTTAACATTGGAGATACATTTTTAATTGTTTTAGGTTAGGTACTACCCGAAGCTTTCCTGCATGTAACTGTAAAGCGCATCATTCTATTTCATATGGAAAATTAATATGTCATATTAGATTTCTCAAACCCGGGACGTTCTCGGGGTTTAATCTAGTCATCGTATATAAAAAAACCATAATGCGAATTAATTGATATAACAATCATCAAAACAAAAGTAATGTAACAAAATGATTAAAATTTACTTAAGCGAATCGTTTGGCTCTCTGAGCGTTTTAAAAAAAGGGCTCTCAGGAATTTCGGGCCTGAGGCTGTCGCCCCAATTAAGGGTCGGCCATGCCTGGGTCTTGCATTTGGAATCAGGTTTGAAGAAAAAATTATCGGTTTTTTTGTACCATGATTTTTCATTCCTGGTTCTCGGTTTTGATTTGTTAGAGTCATGTATAAAACTAAAATCGTAGGGTTTGATGAGACGGTTCCAATGCCGCTTGAATGAGTTTCATCAGAGTCCATTTCATACTCTTCCTACGACTTTCTACTTTTTTTTCACTGTGTATTTGATCATACTTTGAATGATAACATAAAAATATTATTAATATCAACTTGATAAGTCAAATAACTTGATAAGTAAAAAATTTAGAAAATGTAAATGGTGGGCATGAGCGGATGGGTAAGACTTGGTTAACAGGGTGTAGTTCTCTTTAACCCAGCCCGAGCTTCTGGGCCAGTCTTTCAAGCCTTGCTTGGACACACAGTCCGATGAATGTTGTCCGAAAGCCCGTTAAGACCAAGATCGGTTACGATGGAGACCAGTACCCGGGTCCATGGGTCGAACCTTTTGGTACATCATATGCCCATCATTGTCCGACCGCTACGGTTATATGTGTATAACTATAGCATATACTTGAAAACATACATTTTATTTAAAACCAATGTTTACAGAACATAACAATACATTTGACTTAATAATACATGACTCAAAACAAAACAAGTAACTAACAACCAACATATCTTAATAACACACACATAACTTATATAATCGTAATCCGCTATCCCTGAATCACGAGCTCTGAAGCAGAGATGTCCATCATACGTGGCACGTTGTCGATAATGTTTGGCGCTAGCTTGACCGAACCAACCGGACCTGTGTTCTTCTTGTATGCAGAATTATGGACCCCGAGTGCAGCCCTGCCTGATGGGTCCAGATTGTTGGACCAAGAAGCGTCCCACTCGATGGCTTTTGCGGTGCTGCAAGCTATACTGGCTCCACCTGGGACGGTCAACTTAGCCGAATTCTGAGGGAAAAACCGCTCAAAGATCATTCGGTAATAGTAAGCCTCTTTTGTGACGGGCGTGTTGTGAGGGAAGATGTTCCCAGCATGCAGCATCATCCTGTCGGTAACGTGTAGTTCAGCGTGAGCTTTGAGCCCGTCGATCCAGCTATACCCGACTCCATCACTAAACTGTTCCTTTTGTCTGTACAAAATATGCTGCAGGACATACACAAAACCGTTAAAACAAGGAAATTTTTATGGTTAAAACGGTTTAATGATCGCGATAACAAACGCCTTTAACTACCTTTGGTAAATATGGGTGTTCTTCGTCATCAAAAGCCCGTCTAAGAATCCATTTCTCGATCCGTTTTTCATCCATATTGATCTGCAAATAACCTCGTTAAGCTAGGTACTTCCCGGCCCGAATCATAAGTTAACAACAAAGTCAAATATCTTAGTTTCGTACCATTTTCGCTTCCGGGTCGATGCTCATAGCAACGTTGATGAACTCTTTATCTAAAAACGGGACACGGGCTTCCAATCCCCACGCGGATGTCGACTTGTTTGCTCTCAAGCAATCATATTGATGAAGGGCTTTGATCTTGCGACAAGTTTCTTCATGGAACTCCTCCTTGTTGGGTGCCTTGTGGAAGTACAAGTACCCCCCAAAGATCTCGTCCGAACCTTCACCCGAGATGACCATCTTCACGCCGAGAGACTTGATCTTACGCGACATCAGAAACATGGGCGTGCTCGCCCTGATTGTCGTCACATCGTATGTTTCGATGTGGTAAATCACATCTTCTATTGCATCAATACCATCCTACAAAATGATTCAGAAGCTAGATTAATACTTGGACTAGTTGAACAAAGGTAAAAGGGCCAAAAAAGCCCAAAGGATATTACTGAGTTACAGGGCCCATAAGTAACAGACGGAAATGTCTTGATAGACAGGATCATAAAACAAAAAGTCATAGGCGGGTCTTAGTCCGCCAATCCAACCAAAAGAACTCGGTACGGTACCTGTACGGTAAAGTGGAACTCGTGGTGAACCGTCCCCAAATAATCCGCTACTTCCCGTGCCGCCTTGAGATCCGGCGACCCCTCAAGCCCGACACAAAACGAGTGAAGCTGAGCACCCCACTGCTTAGCCGCTTTCGTACCCGCCAAGTACCTAGCAGTAATAGACGCCACCAGCGACGAGTCCAGCCCACCCGACAACAAAACCCCGAACGGAACATCAGTCATCAACCGCTTAATAACCGCCTGCATACATAATTCACATTACCACACAATTAACCAACCGATCCCGACTCAAATCAAAATAACAAACACCGAAACATAAACCTCACGTTTTCAAACGCGCGACGAAGAACAAGCGGGTCATAGGGCGTAGACGGGATAGTCTCCGCGAACCATCGCGGGTTATACCATCGTTTAAACCCGCCGGTCTTGCTCGAATACAAGTGTCCCGGTGGAAACACTTCAAAATGTTCACAATCATCATTTAACCCTTTTAGTTCTGATGATATCCAAACAGAACCTAAACAACAAAACAGCCAGGTTTTACTTCTTACTCTTCAGTATATATATATAAACAAACATTGTAACGAAATCGAGTGATCGATACACACCGTCAAGTCCCCAACCAATATACAACGATGTGATCCCGATAGCATCACGGGCTGCAATGTACGTGTTGTTGCGTGTGTCCAACAACACGAACGAGAACATTCCGTCGAGCATGTCGACGAAATCTTCGCCATGTTGCTCATACTATAAACATTAAACAAGATGTGTTACATTAATATAACATAAACTTAAGGCTTTGTATTCATTTGGTAAATGTATATCGGTGTAACTTACTAAATGAGCGATAACATCACAATCGCTACCGGTTCGAAACTTGTGACCGGTTAAGGTTAAGCTTTTCCTGAGCTCTTCGTGGTTGTATATCTCTCCGTTGACCTGCATTTATACACAAAAAAAATGGACCTTAAAATCGAACAATATAACAGATAAGAAAGCAGGGGTGTTGACAGTCTGGTTTTGTTGGTTACGACCAAAATTTGAACTTTTTTGGCACTTTTTTGCGCAAGTTCAACTTGCGGGTTCACCAATATCCTAAACTCAATCCTGACACACACTTGTTGCACAAAAAAAGATCACACTCTAACCCCATTTTTAACAAAATTTTGGGCTGAACTGGTAACTAATGTTTAAAAAAGTACAAACCGAATCGGCTAGGTTGGTTTGGTGAACCGGCGGGTTATGTATATTATGGTTTGATAGTTTAACGATTTAAAAAATATTGTTTTTTAAAAAATATAACTTTTTGTGGAATTTTTAAAAACAATGAAAAGATTATTAACGAATATAATATTACATACTGATGTGCAAATGAGTTGAGGCGAGCAGAGCTTAGGCTTGTGTAGTTTAGCAAAGCTCGAGTTTTGTTTATGTAGCTTGAATTAAGCTTGTGAGTAGCTTTTAACCTCGAACCCAGTTCGTTTATTAATTAATTATAATTTTTGTATATAAAAATATCTTATTTATTTATTTATTTATCATAAAGCTACCTATATAAAAATAGATGTTATATACATAAAAATACAAAAACCAAAATTATATACATATTAAGCTCGTTTAGACTAGCAAGCTTGCTTAAACATACGCTTAAGCCCATTTAGGCTTTTGATTCGAGCAAGCCGGTCTTGAGGTTTGGATCGTTCACACACCTCATATACACATAAGCTAATATGCTAGAGAAACGTTTATTTAAATTAATAAATAGTAACGCTCGGCAAAAACTAAACCGTTAAAACCGGACCGTACATATTTAAAACCAGTTTTTTCATTTGTACGGTCTGGCCATTTTCATCTCATTGGTTATGGCAACGACACCCACCGTTACAACCACAGTCTCATCTTCGTTAAAAAGCGGTTGATCGCCCGAAGCAGGGTCAATGATCGCTAGCCGCTGATGGGCTAAATAATTATCACCGTGCTGGTACAACCCGCTCCAATCGGGTCCACGGTGCTTCAACCTGCACCCAACATACCACATAACATAAACGTGTTAGTTAGTAAACATTTATTTTAACAATTAATTCCAACTCGTTACGTTCTAAAATTTAACAATTATTATTATAAATATTTTAAACTACTAGGATTTTTAACGCTCTTATAATAAACTAGTAGGATTCCTGACACTGTGCGACAGGTATTCAGTCAGTATTGGTTCAGTTTGTACAAAAAAAGAAAGAGAAAATCCGAAAAGTATTATTTATAAATTTGGGAAACAGAACAGAACAGGAACATGCCTACGAGAAAGCTCGAGGACTCGGACCCGTTTGGCCTGAGAGTCATCGGAGCAACCCAAGACAGCTAGTATTCCACACATGATTATGTCGTACGATGTTGGAAAGATTAAGATGGTCGGAAAATAGTATGTGTTTGGATACTTTGTTGGTGATAGAGCGTTTCGTGTCGCCACGTATTTATAGATGAATTTGTTGAAGGGTAGTTTTGTCTTTATGTGATAAATTAATTGTTTTTGTACTTTTTGATGGATAAGCGGCGACGATTTTCGGTGTGTTGTCTATGTCTTTTATTTTCCATTTTCTTTTTTTGGATAAACATGATTTTGATTGTATTTATGTGACATGTTTGAACATGTACATGTGCGAAATTATATTACGAAATTAGTTGTATTTTTGGATCTAATAATAAATATCTATTGTTATTATTACAATATTACACATGACCAAATACGGTATGATTAAAAGAAATAATAAGTAATAGCAGTGGCGAAGCTTGACCCGAAGGTTCGGGGGGTCGGAAGTCACCGGGGGTTCGGAAGTCACTAGTTTCGGGGGGTCGAAAACCAGTTTCGGGTGGTCGAAACCCTATATTTACAAAATTTTCTATACGAATACTATATAATCGGAACTTCTGCACGAAAATTCGGGGGGGTCGGCCGCCCCCTCCCGCCCCTACTAAGCCTCGCCACTGAGTAATAGGTTAGTTTGCCGTTAATAAACAATCTATATTTATATTGTAAGATATAAACAATCTATCTTCATGTAATTTTTTACGATTATGTGTTAAAATAAGAAAATTATTTTCTTATAAAAAATTATTTCCTATACTTTTGCTTGTTTATTTATTTATTTTTCTGACAAACAATGATTCCAATTTTTTTTTTATATCAAATGATGTTTTTACTTTTGTAAAAATTACAATATGGTTGTGTTTACGAATACACTTAACGAAAGAAAAGAAAACAGTCATTTCTTTTATTTCCTTTCAAATCGAAACGAAGAAATTTGGTCTATAAATCATTCTATTTTCTTCTGTTTCTTTTCATTTCCTTCCAAAACAATAACTATGGAGCATAAATAAGATTTTCTTTTTCCTTTTCTCTCTTTCGTTAAGTAAACTCGGAAACCCACCGTATATATCCCTAGCTATTTTACTCTTTTAAAAATTATAATCTTAGCATATGTTTTTATTGCTATTATTATTGTTGCTATTGTTGGTGTTATTTTTTAAATAATTACCAAACTAGTGTTTTTTTAGAAAATTGGCATGCTTCATGTTTGTTTATGCACTATTATTTTTTCAATCAACTTATCATATTATTTTTTTTTAAATTTTGTATATTTTCTTAACCATTACATTTTATTCCTTTCTTTATTTTTTTCTGTCAACCTGCCAGACTTTTTTTTAACCAACACCCTTTTCTTTTCCGATCATCTCTATATACTTCTATTGAAAACATATTTCGAATATAGTTTTTTTAAATTTTGTGATAAAGATTAAACCTATGTATTTTATACATGTTTTAGTAATAGAAAAACTTATACTTTATCTAAGTTGAAGGGTTAACTTATACTTTATACTAAGAGCCAGTTGTTGAAACGGAGCAAGGACTTTTTCCAACTAGTGCTGTCCTTCAACAAGAATGATCAAGATGAATTAGTGAAACCATTAAACCTTTTTTGTAAATATAAATTTTGGTAAAACATTTCAAAATTACACCAAATATCTCATGGAACTTGGGATAATTTAACAAGAGTATTACAAGTGTTCAAACTAGCAATTACGAAATTCGAATTGGAAGCTCAATGTCAAAGCAAAGGAAAAATCATTCGTGTTATATTGATGCTTAGTATGGATAAAGATCCCATTCCAAAGTTATTGAGCATTCATATCTCATTCCTTAGACGCATTAAAACCATAAAATTTAATAAACCTAGCTAAAAAGCATTCACATCTCATTCTTTATCTTTGTCCATATAACTTAATTAAAAATTTCCATAAATTCATCTCTCATTTCTAAAAACTTCTTGGGAAAATTTAAACAAATTCTTTTTTTTTGAAAGGTGAACTTCATTAAGAAACGCCAAACTCCAAGACGGAGCGGCAAAGACAACTATACAAACTTACATAAAGGAAAAATTACACCACTCTCCCCAAGACAACGAGGCGAGCTTTAATCTATGTTTAGCCCAAAAGAAAGAGAAGGACTTTAAATCCCCTATGATCTTTTCCATCCGCACCGCTTTGTTCTCGAAAATAAACTTGTTCCTGGCGTTCCAGATGCACCAACAACCGGTGATGATTATCCCGTGGAGGAGATCCTTCTTGGTACCCATCAACCCCGAGAACTTATGGAACTCAAGAAAATCTCGAAAGGAGAACGCGAATAACCCTTGAACCTTGCACCAAGCGCTAACGTGTTGCCATAGCGTGGCTGCGAAAATGCACGAAGAGAAGAGATGATCCACCGAATCTTCTCCGCTGCTGCACAGGTAACAGAAACCGTCCCCAACATTGATGTTACGACGCCGAAGAGCCACGGTTGTAGGGATCCTATCCATTTCCGCCCTCCACGCAAAAACGTTACATTTCTTCGGGATCCATTTCGACCAAGTCATTACGTAATTGTTGCTGAAATCCATCTCGTCATAGAACAAAGACTTCACTGCTTTGACCGAGAAGGACAGCGACCCGCTTCCCATCTAGATCCAGGAGTCTTCACAATCCGAACAGAAGACGTCTTCTAGCGCAGCAGTGAGAAAAACCAATTCCTCCAGTTCGTCAGGCGAACTAGGAGCGATTCGCCAAGACCAGACCCTTCCAGCGCCTTTTATGATGTCACTCACCCTGCGTTTTTTGTTGGTTTCCAGCGCAAACAGATTCGGACAGACTTCTTTCAACAGACCAGAGCCGAACCAAGGGTCCAACCAAAAGGAAATAGAATCCCCTTTCCCGACCTTGCCCTTGAAGAATCTGCGAAGAGGAGTGCCAGCGATAACCACCTTCGACATCAACTTGTAAATAAATGATAAGATGTAAATAAATGCACACATATATATGACCTGGTATAAAGACGCTCGCTTTATGATGCAACTTTTTTTTTTAAATAAATAAGGTCGTGTGAAAAAAGTCACGGTCGTTTAAAAAATAGGGGGAAATATGCACGTGGAGAAAGAAAGACAACAAATAGGTTATTCCAAAAATACCATTGCACCCCATTTTTTTTACTATACTTTCATCTTAGCAATTGATTCAAAAAAAATAAAAGGTGGGGATGACATCTAATCTAATCCTACTTAGAGGCTGTTTGGTTGATTAAGTGCTGAATCATTAAGATGGTCTGAATGGTTAAGAGACTCTGAATGGTTAAGAGCTGAATCATTCAGCATCCCTTATTAGCTTAATGGTTCAGCACTTAATCATTCCATTCAGATGCTGAAACAAACAGTCTGAAAGCTGAATGATTCAGACCTGAATGATTAAGAAGCTGATTAAGAGGCTACCAAACAGCCCCTTAGTTAAAATCAACTTTTTATATGATCTAACCCTATATGAACTCACTATAGTATATGTAAGACAAAATTACATAAAACAACCTTTATGCATAATTGTTTTAAATTTCGCAACAATTTTTAAGGCCGGTGAATGATAATCTCAAGGTTTTCAGAACCGGACCGGACGTCGAACCGGACCCCCGGCCGGTTCACCGGTTCGACCGGTCCGACCGGTTCGACCGGTCCAACGAACCGGCCCAAAAACAAAAAAAAAAATAAAAAAAAATTAAAAAAAATACCAAAAACCGGTCCAACCTCCCGGTTTTTCCGGTCCGACCTCCCGGTTTTCCGGTTCGACCGGGCGGTTCACCGGTTCTCAGCCGGTTCGATGTACCACCGGTCCAACCACCCGAACCGGACCGGTCCGGGTCCCGGAGGCCGGTCCGACCGGTCCGACCGGCCGGTCCGGTCCGGTTTTCAAAACACTGGATAATCTTCAAATTTCTCTTTATAAAATCCAATGAGAATCATAAAATTTCCAATTAAGTTTGCAAATGATACTTTACTTATTTGGCCACTGTCATCATCAAGGAAAAAGTCAAATCATATTAAATTAGGTCACAATATTCTTTTATTTTGTTATTAGTGTAGGGTGAAACAGGATTGCATCTTACCAATATATTGCAATGCAAGAACAGGATTGCAGATGGATTATTAGGGTTAGGGTATTGGGAAAGTGGAAGCAGCGAATACGTAACGATTGGCGTTGATATTCGGGTCAGGTGGTTGAGGCGGTGGTGGTGTAGGGTGGTGCCACGACGGCTGCTATCGTGTCTTCGCCGCCCCTAAGAACTGTTACTATCAAACGTTACCCATTGGTTGTTAGAGATCAAGATTGAAACTTGATGACAATATTATTGTTGAGAGATGAAATCTTGATATGGATTAGCTCTGTTTTTGAAAAAGATGAAGAAATAAGAACCAAATGTTTATAATTTTTTTTTGTTTAAAATAAACCTTTAAATAAAACACACTTAAAATGACTAAAAAGCCCTCATATGCAAGGCATGTGAGTGAAGTAATTAACGGGAAAACTAACTCAGTTAGGGTTAAAGGTTTGGATTTGCAACAAATAACATAGGTTAAGGTTAATTAGAGTGCTTTTTTTTTTTTTTTTTTTTTAAAATGAAGGTGAAATGTGCAGTTTTAGTAATACATAAATGTTGTTTATGTAGTTTTGTCTATATGCAATTGCATATATATATTTGAATAATAATTACTATTATTTGGGATTTAAATCATTAACTTATATCATTTGAGCTACATAATAATAATATAATATTGATTGGGCTGTGTAAATTTAAATCATATATAATGTTTACTTGGTATAATTGCTTTGTGTGTGACTTTATAACATTATACTTTATTAGAATTAGTTATGCTATTAATAAATCGTGTTTTGTTCATATAGATCCAACATATAGGTTGTTCGAATCTGGTGGGAATATGCATAAATAAGATATGATCACGCTTATAATGAGTTTATAAGGTATCCATAATGTAGGCATTTGAATAGTATAGTTTATGCCAACATTATTTGTAATCTTTATATTATAATAGTTACTAGTTGGATTAGATCTAACATCGGTAAACTCGTCCATGTTAGTTAGGACAAACACTCTCCTTTGGTGATGTGACACTAGCTTTGGAACCACAACCATGCCCGAGATAACCTAAACAAAAAATACATTATACGAACCATCATAAGATTAAGCGATTGTTGATTACTGGTATTCGCATAATTATACCTTATTAGTTATCAATTGCCTTACATTTCAATGTAAAGTATAATTTGGGCGTCAATAGTAGTCTCCACTTTAAAAATTGTGCTTCCTGAGTCCAGAATATTTCATTAGATATCTAACATAATACACTAGGATGAGAAACAAAACGGTCTTTTCACCCCTAACTCTAACTCCAATATCATCGTTCTCTCTCTCTCTCTCTCTATATATATATATATATATATATTGGAGAGTTTAAATAAGAAGAAAATAACCTGTAAGAAGAAAAAGAACAAACATTAACCAATAAAAATCTTCCATATATTAATTTTATTTAATGTTAAATAAATTATTTATTTTTTGTAACCGCCGTAAACTAGTTCAATAAATAAAATTTATAATTAATTTTTAAGTTATATACTTTCAAAGCATACACATATCAAAATTCATCTTACATATATCGAAAATTTATCCTACACATATCAAAATTCATCCTACATATATCGAAAATTGTCATATGTTTATCCTACACATATCGAGATTATCATACGTTTATCCTACACATATCTTACATATATCAAAATTCCCCTTCACTTTAACTAGGTTTGCTTTGAAAGTATATAACTTAAAAATTAATTATAAGTTTTATTTATTGAACTAGTTTAAGGGGGTTTACAAAAAATAAATAATTTATTTAACATTAAATAAAATTAATATATGAAAGCTTCATTATAACTAAAATACAACATTAAAAAACAAAATTTCTTTCTAAATAATTTATCTTTCTTGCAAAAACACTCTAAAATTAACTTTGTACACATGTGTAAATGATACAATTTACACATGTATAAACAGAAATTTACATGTGTAAAAACAATTTATTTTCGTATACGTCTAAATTTTTAAACGTAAATTGTGTTTTTGAGATTGTTTTTTAGTAAAAAAGAAATTTTGAATTTGAATGCTTTTAGATAGCGTTCTCGCGGTTCGCACGAAATATAATTCAAATACCATTTGTTAGATAATGATGTTAGTTTCAGGTAATCTAAAAAATAAACAAATTCAATATAAGTTGAATTATTAAATTAAAAAATCTGGGTTAAAGTTTAAATTACTTTTTTTTTATATTGATTAATTAAAGTTGTCACTACTTACCAATCAAAGTGTCACTTTTCGATGGATGATTAGATCACTTAGACGTATCCTGCTTATATTTGAGGCAAAAACAAAAAGTAGCAATCTAACGGGAAAATAAAAAAGATATGATCGATTAATATATTAAACCAAGGTTTTTCTTCCTTAGCTCAAACCCTAGATCTGTCAGTGAACTCAGATCTAAAGTTTCACAAATCTCTGAGTAGATCCACTCGATAGCCAAGAATCCAACCGATCAAACTCTATGGACAACTAGAACACAAGATCTAAGATAGAGACCCTAACAGACTCAAAGAAGACGAAAGATCTGAGCCATTGGCTTTGATACCATGTCAGAATTTTAAGAACAAGAATGACACAAATACTTCAAAAGTTTTATTACTCAAACTATGAACAATAAACTCAAAAGAATAACAATCCAACTGGACCAGAGACTACTGAATCTAAACAATAGAACTAAAGATCATTAACAGATGATCTGATACAAAACTCTCAACTATTGAACATTGACAGATGATCAAAACAATGAAAAACAACTACAGGATCATTGACAGATGATCCTGATTACAAACCCTAGCTATCAACTGATAACAAAGAAGAAAGACTTTTCGAAGACGTTTTAACTGAGAAACGAAGACAAGACAAGTCTTTTATAGCTGAGATCCTAGGCTAGGGAGAAAACACAACCGAAGCTATCAGCACCGTTGGATCATGTCAAGAAAGCACACCTTGACATGATCTGTACCATTAGATGATAGGCACACGGATTGCCACGTAGGCTCGGGTTTAAATCAACCAGGCTTTATTCAACTTGGGCTGCAACTCTGGGCTTCTCACGAACACTCTACTCACGAACTCTTTAGCCCAATCTCTCTTAAGCCCACATGAACCTCTCATCTTTGACATCAACCCAGCAACTCCAATTTAGCCCACTTTGATTATCAGCTCATGTATGAAAATAACAAAACACTAAATTAGTAATAATGTAACAAGTAGTGTATTAATGAAAATGAAATATTAACAATGTGTATTAATATTTTCAACATATATGCGTATATATTTACATCATATAAGTTATACATGTGAATGAGTATTTCACTCGAGTACAACCACAATAAACTTAATAAACAAACATGAAACTCTATCATAAACAAATGGTTAACAAATTGTTTGCAATTAGCTTCTAATACTTTTTAATAGTTTAATGTGAACGTCACTAATCATCTTCTTAATATAATATAGTTGAATCTAATCCTGATTAACTCATCCATAGGTGGTGGGACCTGTCTTATACAATAATCGAATATATAAAGCAACCTCAGGACAAACATTCTCTCCCTTGGCGATGTGTTACTCATACTACCCTAGGAAGCACAACCATGCTCGATAATAGCCATTTTTTTCATGGGATTCTTATGTCATACCTCTAGCAACTTTGCAAAACTTGATAAAACCTAAGAAATAAAAAACATCATAGAAACCATTCTAAGGTTATGACGTATTATTACTACAATCGCATTTGCTGTCATCTTTTTGGTAAGTATAAAATGGCTGAGAATGTAAAATAGGCAGCCACGTCACAATGCCACATAGTTGGATTTGTTTTTCATACGAACACGCTCTACGCCCTTGCCAATGCAAACTAGAACGTCATTGTATCCTAGGAGGACTTGAGCCTTAACAAAGAAAGGACTCGTCGTCCTGATATGAAATTTTGAAATCCTCTCCTTTTATATGGACGACTTGAGCATTAGACTACTATAAGAAAGAACCGCACCTAAGTGATAACATACTTTGCAATCATCATAATATTACAAAATATTCATCATCAATCTAATTTGTTAAAGTAGATCAAAATTGAAAAAGATTAAAAGTACATTCACCAAAATATCTTCCTTCCACATAGGGAAATATGTATTTTTTCTTTTTCATTCAATTAAGATATTAAAACTACAAGTTGCATGGTTAATGTCTGAAAATGACAAATAATTTCATTGTTATCGGTGAGTTTGGTTGTCTTTGATGTAGTTTAACTTATTCATTTCCAGCTCCATGTCTCTCTTACAAAAATAAACTATATTATTATAATAATAAACTATGTTATAAAGCTTTATAAATTTCAAATCATAAATTCCAAATTTTAAATTTAATTTTTGGTGGTAGTGTTTTATCCAAATCTTAGTTTTTAAATGAGTTTACGGTATGTTTCACCTGAAAGAAACTTTGGGCTAAATCACTAACTACGGTTACAAGAAAGGAAAAACCAAATTGATTGGTTTGATAGTTTAACAAGTCCATTTGAATCGAGGTTATTTTATTATTACTATTTTTGGTTAAAACAACTATTTTGTGTTAAAAAATCTAAAATAACAAGAGAGTTCATGAATATTTAAAAAAAAAGTAAAAAGAACAATATAAATAATAATGGTTAAATAGTCAGTTCGGTTTACACAATCAATTCCAAATTTCAATATGAACCGACCATTAAAATTCCGCTGCACCACACGACACTCAAATCATTTGACTTGCTTTAACGGTTCAGTCGGTTTCTAACCATTTACAAACTAAGGCGAGTGGTTTGAACGTGGGAAAAGTGGTTGACGTTCGATATTCCAATAACTTAAAATATATGTTTTGTATGAGATATAGGCGATAATTGGTGATGTATTAGGTTCGTACTGGTGTCTTACTAGTCGTAACCGTTGTAAATTTTTGGGTGGAATGAAAATTGAAATTTGCCGATATTTTTTTTTAATGAAAACCTCAAACCAAACAATGTACAAAATGGTTGAATCAAACACTTCAACTTGTTAGATCTTGAATTTCTTCTACTAATAATATTTTATGTACCCACGATTTAGTGGTTTTGTGGTATAACCCCTCACAAAAGTGAGGTTTGCTTAAATTCTAAAGTTATTTGTATTTAGATGTAAAAAATAATTCATAATTATATTTCGGTTACATAAATAAATATTATAAAGGTATTCTCTTTATATAATTTTAAGAAATTGTAAGTACATGTATGGTGTATGAATATAAATCCAAAGGAAAATAAAAAGAAATACAACAAATGTAAACAATTGATTCAAACCGTAGTCTTCACAAAAGTTTAAATCACGTTTTCTTGTACGATTTTTTATGTAGTCTTCAATAAGGTCTTTTTGTAGTCTCTAGGGCAAGATCTTCAAAACGTAGAGTCTTCAACAAAATCTTTTTGGACACTTATTGGCTATAAGAATGAAAAAACTAATGTTGACAGTTATGACTTAGGCACGTGTGTAACACACTTCTATTAAAACAGATTTTAGGCCTCTACTAAACACAACGCGTCTGTCTTCCAGGGTTCACCATCCAAAACAGTTTGTACTGCCGGAGAAGGCCACACGCCCGAGGTTACACTGGGAGAACTTATAGTATAAGAACTTATGGAACAAATAAAAATGCATAGATTAAGAATCGAGTAGAGACTATTCATCTCTTTCTATTACCCCAACATATGGGTTCTCAAGTTTTCATTTCTTCTCCAAGAATTACTATGTCTATTTTTTCATCCTCAAATGTGGCACACAAGTCGTCTCCTAATTATATAAGAGCCAATGGTTGATGAAGAGTCTAACATAATTAGACACTTAATTTTAGACATAAAACCATAATCAAGTGTCATAAATAAACTTTACTCAATAGTTTATATTCAATTCACCACACGAAGAGTTTTACAAATTAAAAATTATAATTTCACTAAATTAAATTTTCATTTACCTTTCAATTTTCCAACAATCCCCCACATGAATGGGGGTTGATTAAAACACACAAAATTTTTAAATCAATCTCGACAGTTGAGTATTGTACGATAGATAGGTATTAGCTTTCAACCTTCCTTTGCGAAGCATACTTAGTCTCCTAGCGGTTTGTCGACACGATGTTCTTGAACAAACCCCCATTTGTGTAGACGACAATACACTTCATACAATACTCTCCTTAGTCGGGCTATCCCCTCACTTTTGTGTCCAGTAATGGTCCTAGAACACTTTCCTGGTTCTGCGAGAGATCTAGGAATTGTGCCCCCAATTTCATTTGAAGCGGCCCCACTTCTCTCTAACATATGTGACTTTCCTTTAATCATTAAAACCCTTATGGTCTCCATGATTTACCCAAATCATTACCGTATATTATGCTTGGCTTCACAATTTGTCACTAAATGTCATAGGAATGGACTAGGACATATTTAACACCGTTTTATAGTTTTAGGGGTATATATAACCATATATACTAGCGTATCATAATAGCCATGCCCCCACAGTGACCACTCTTAGGCATATGAATTAGTTTTCCCATTGAACTTATATCTTGAGATCTTTAGTCAACTAAGGAATGTTTCCTTCACATGCCCCTTTTCCATGGGCTTTAGTCTCATTCTACAACTTAATCTTTGATCAACCCTCAGGTTGTTGGATCCATAACATTATTTTTGACTTTGTCAAGTCACTACTGATAATTTTGCATTTGAGATCAGTTGTACTAATGTGTTATTAACTCGCAAGTCATTCATGCCTTTTTGTAAACTCGTAAGACTATAACTTGTGGTCTCAACTTAGATCTAGTTATAGTGTCTTGTATTTAGAATGAAATGAATTGCATTTCACTATGAACACATAGTCATTATGCATATGATATGCTCAATTAGGCATTTAAATCAAACCGTTTGGCATCTGAGTCCAATCAATCAGATTTAGTCCTTATCAAGCTAGCATCTGAGTCTAATCAATCTAGTTAACTCCTTATGACCATTATGTCTTCCAATTGACATATGAGTCTAACCAACCATATTGGTCTGTTACAACCATAACCTTTTTTTTGCCAACCTTTAACTTCATATTATTAAATGCAAGTTATCCCCCACATTTAAGCGTTATTGGATAGAAACAATCCAACACGGGATAAAGGTAAAGAAAGGTTCCCTTTTTACATGAATTGAGAGACTCCTTAAAAACCATTTCTACAAACCTATTGTTGTTTCTTAAATGTATATTTCCCCTACATTACTTACACTTTGATCAAGTTTAAGTAACAATACTCATGATGACTATTGGAAAATGTAATTAGATTACACATATCTTCATCTTTATGTCAAAGAAGTCATTCAAATATATTGCACAATGGGTTTTAAAGCTAACCAAGGCAACACATGCCTTAATATGAGATGCCAACACTTACGTGTGTATGAGGTCTCCTCACTATACTTAAAAAACCGGATAGAGTCATTATCAATGATCTAAATAAACATTTTTTCTCGAGTTATTTCATTAGACTGAAGGAAGTTAAATTTTTAGTCTTTCTTACACTCCAAATTCATTCTCATGTCATCTCAAATTTTGAATGTTTAAAGTTAACTTATTCTCCGCGGAGTATCTACATTAACATGTACTAGTTTAGCATGCTTTAGACTAAAATACTCTAGCATGTGAAGAGAAAATGCATAATTCTGGTTCTTCACTGCCTTAAGAGATAACACTTTATTTCTTATCAACATTCATTCTTATTTTTTCATGAGTTTCATATGCATGTTACACAAACATGCACCTTCCATTTTTCAGTCTAGGAATATAAAATTTTTGTGTTTGATCTCCAAGGCTTCACCATTACCCATAAGGATTAAAAAAAATCTTATCCAAGTCATTTAGGCGAACTCATTTATTACAGACATGTTGAGTCATGGTAGGGTATAGTCACTATATGTCGAGACACACATGACTCCACTGAATTTACTTTATGTAATACATAAATTCTCTTTTATGTTGCTTTGACGATAAGCTAGTTTGTAATACTCTTCCAAATGAAGGCCAAATCCTCCTTTATCTCAAACAACATCAAAGGTCGTAGACGCATCTAGTTGCCCTATATCATTTTTATTAAATCTATCAAAATTTAATATTGTACTTTACAATAACATATATTTATTTAATATGTTAAAATTCACACTTCTGAATTTCCATGGTAACCTCTAATGAAATATCATGTCGACACGTATCATACTTGTGTATTCCATCCAATACACTCACTACTTTCTTTCATGATTGTCTCATAATGTAGTAAGAAATTTGATGTTTCATCTCCAACCTTTAGTCATTGCAACAACTCTCAAGTTGTTTATGTTCAAATCTTTTCACGTGTTATCCATTTAATAGGATATTCTTTTCAAACAATGTATAGTTGACTTCAAAATTATTTTTTCACAAAAAATAATCCATATGTCACAAACATAAGTGATTTATTTCTTTGTAAAGAATGTATGTGTTATCCTACTTTTTTTTCGAAACTAAATCATAATTTACAAAACTGCCTGGAAAATTTAAACCAATACATAGACGACATCTAGACATGAATTCTCAAGTGATCTTCAACACTTTTATCATCCTATCAAAACCTTCACAACGATATCGACTCATGGAATGTCTTGAGGTGCTCACCCAATAAGACTCCATGCATTCATAAGTACAAGTTTCCTGTTTCATCTTGAAACTCTAACCTTGAACAAATCTTCTCAAAACAACACCAAGTTGTCATAATTCATAAACACTACATTTTAGTAGTAACTTTGAATAATTGAACATGTTCACAACAACATCAAGTTATTTTCCATCACATAGTACCCAGGGGACCATTACATTTGTTCAACATATGCTACATCTAGCAAGAATAGTAAACCGTTTGAATTATCAAACTATGAAAAAACTTTGTTTTAAAAATCATTCTAACACATTTCCTTAGTTTTGCAATAAATTATATTTATAATATCAATACGGATTTATGAAACCGTAGATCGACACCCAAACTATCAAAAAATTTAAGATGATTTCAGTTTGATACACATGTACTATAATGGTTACTAATACACATGTTAGAAACAAATCGTATTATAACGCGCACATTATAAAATTGGATGTTTACATAAAACGTTATGAATCCATTTTTAATGAACATACTAGAATTGTAAAATGTTTACATAAAACATTTTTCTAGTCACTATGGTTTACAAAGTTAACACTTTCTAACAAACATGTTAGAACTTAAATGATTCTAATACGCACGTTAGAGACATTTTTTTTGTACATGAAATATTTCCAAATATGCCATTTTATAAAGTAAATCGTATCTAACTCGTATCAGTGATAAACGTTTTCTAACACGCATGTTAGAAAACTAAAATGAGTTCTAAAGTGCATGTTTAGAAATATTAAAACTCCAATAAGAAATATTTAAACACATGTATGGTTCATAAAATTAAGCAACTTCTAACACACATGTTAGAAAATACACTATTACCAATCATTAAAACTAACAATTTTTATGAACCATTTCTAACATACATGTTAAACAACAAATGATTACAAAAATCATTTTTTTAAGTTGACGGTTATATAAACCGTTTTTAACACACTTGACAGCAATAAACGGTTACAAAAAGCTTATCAATAAGTTGGTTATAACGCGCTCGTTAGAAATAAACGATTACACAATCGTTATAAAACTTAACAATTTATATACAATAAGCAACTTCTAACACACTCGTTAGAAATGATTACCAAAGTCGTTATAATGCCTATTGATTTATATAAAAAGTATGTTTCCAACACACTCATTAGAAATTGTCAATTACAAAAATCGTTATAACACTTATCGGTTTGCACAAAATAAAACGGTTCTAACACGCTCATCAGAAATAAATGATTACAAAAATCATTATACGACTTACTAGTTTATAAAATAAATTATTTCTAACGCCTAATTTAAGAAACAAGGTGTTTAGACAAATGTTTTAAACCATAATATTTTATACAATTAAAATCATTTCTATCACACGTGTTAGGAAATGAAACGTATACAAAACCCTTATATATATATATATATATATATATATATAAGGTAGGGTTCCTGTAGGAAAATGGTTTGTGTAGGATGTGTAAGAAGTGTTTTCAACCACTAGATTTAAAGATAGATGGTGAAGATTAAAAGATGGGATGCGTTTAAAATCTAATTAATATATTATAAGAATTAAGGGTAAGATCGTTAATATTTGTTTTAATTGAGGGTATCAAAGTCATTTTGTATCAAAGTGTTTTAGAAACTGTTTTAATGCTCCTACATTCATGGCTCTCTCTCTCATCTAAATATCTCTACTTCTCTACTACCTTATTAAGGAGGAGAGATGGGTAAGAAAGTAATTTCACCATCATTTTAAGATGGCATACAAAAGGTCACAAGGTAAACAACTATATTTTTGCCAAATCCTTCCCTTTATGCCCCTATGTGCAACATTTGATTACAATTGTACAAATGACTAATGCAAGTCATCTCTATTATTATTATTATTATTATTATTATTATTATTATTATTATTATTATTATTATTATTACTACGCATTCAATTCATTAACCTATGCATTTACCCCTGTTAATAACATATCAACCCTTTGCGTAATGGAAGCGTCTCGTATTCAACTCATGCGTTACAATCAGTCAATCACCCTGTTAATAGTAATGGAACTATAACTGGTTTACTTTGCACCTGATGCTTCTACTCCAAAATTCATCTCTTTCTTCCGATTTCCACATATTATAGGTGGCCGTTGGACAGGAGATGGAGCGGTGATGGTGACGGTGGCGTAGGGGTTTGCTGCAACTCACAATTATCTAAGCTTGCTTTTTGTGAAATTGTGAAATGCCATAATTGCCACCCTTTCCGGTCCTGGGGTTTAGTCATCGTCAAATTTGGTTTTCGGTTTGGATTGGTGTGATCTGGTTTGACTTGATTCACCGGTCACGCTTAGAGGTGATTTAAAATCATTCAACTCATTTTGACCTTAAATTTCAACTTTGAATTCCTGTATTTAAATAAATAGGTTTGCAGCCAAATAAATGGAACCTATTAGTGGCTTGAACGTCAACGATGCATGCAAATGGGTATATGATGTTGGCTTGAAGCGGGTTGCTGTTACAAATGATCCGAGATCAAATGGTGAGTTGTTGATTCCTATGCTTAAACTACATGTGTAAATATCTTTGACCAAAACATTTTCCTGATCCATATCTCAAAATACGATGTTCAACTTCACACATAATGCAAGAAGTGGTTATGTGGTTATGATCAACATTACCACTTTATATATCACACATAAAGCGATATGTACATGATGAGTTTTTTGCCATTTTACTTAATATTGCCATATTGGCCGGTTTTGTATTGAATGGCGGCCTAGGTTATAATAAGTCCTGGACTAATGATTTCTTCTTTTTTGACTTTGTTAGTTGTTGTTTGTAGAAAAATTAATTTGATCAGTTTCTCAAAACGTTTCAGTCTCAACCCCAACAGATTTAGGTCTCCATGCAACGCACAGTGTAGCGTTTCCTTGCTGATTCGGGTAACGTCATGCGGTTATTATTTAATTTAGGTGCAAGGTTGTAAGTGTGTTATTAATATGTATTCGTTTTAGGTATGTATACAACATTCACTCGAAATAGGCCTAAATTTTTGAATATTAAGATTACTTTTTTTTATGTATTTATATGTGACGTGTTTGAATGCTATAAGGATTACCCGTACTATTTATTATAACACATTTACAAGTTATATTTTGATATATTCTTCTGCACTTGCCTCTTGAGTGAAAAGCAATGGTTGGTTGCAAATTGATGTTGTCATAAGATAACAGTGATTTAAAGTATTATGTAATTTGTCATTTTATTTACATTGAATTAGCTGCAATTCTCATGAAACGGCAGCCATATTATTCTGCTCTGAATATGATATTAAGACCTATTCAGTTGCATTTTGTAAATGCCTGCAGCCGCAGGGTGGTATAAATGCAGCATTAGGAAACATGACTGAGGATGACCGGAGGTTACACATGTATGACGCCGTTAAGGGAAGCTACTTGCTAGGTACTTATTCTACAACTGATTGGTTTGTATGGACAGTGTCAACGTAATGAACCACAGTTCACATCTATTAGTGTTCATGTTCACATAACATTTCACTCAGTCAATACCTATAGATAATATTGTTGCATAAGATTTGTTTATTCTTTATTTTATTTTTGTTTTGGTATGATGACAAAGGTTTTTCATTTCTTTAGGTGATCAAGATACAAGATGCTATCGTATATGAGTATAGAAACACCAAAATCATTTATTGAGCTTGAAAATTACAGTTTACCATTCTCTCGAACCGAAAAGGGAAATATATACCAATTTGCATTTGATGGTCGGATAATAAATTGTCCTTTGAAAATTGATATATTGTTGAATTAGCACATAAATTTTATAAATAACATAAGCGAAACTTGTAGCGCAACGAGCAGGGCAAAAACATAAACACCCGCGGCAACGCGCGAACATTTTTACTACTATATTATTATAGATAATAATATTCACGGCTCTCTCTCTCTCCCTCTCTCTTCTACATTCAAAATCAATTCATCCAAAAAAGAAAAAGCAACTGCACTCACAATATCTTCTACGCCGGTTTGTATTCATATTTTATAGTCATCTTCAATCCAACATTTGCGCATGTTTTAAACCTCCTACTAGCAGTGTTTTAAAACACTACTGATTCGCATCTGTTTAAAAACACTACTGATTCGCGTCTGTTTAAAAACACACTACTACTTCGCATTTGTTTAAAAACATAACTGATTCGCATTTGTCAAAAAACACTTATGTTGTTATCCTTTTGTGAAAATGCTTGTTATTTTATGTAAAACACTACTTATTCGTATATGTTAAAAAACACTACTGATTCGCATCTGTTTAAAAATACTATTGATTCGTGGATTTCAATAATTTGTTGATGATTGTATGGAATGAGAATAGAAGAAAAGGTGTGAATTTATAAAACAATGAATTTTGAGTTATTTGGTTTTGAAGATTTTCATAATTAGTAAGATGCTTTTGCTAAAAAAGTGGGATTATGATATTTCAAAAAGGTACATAAAGTCTATAATGCCTTAATCTAAAAATTTGATCCAAGGGTTATAACTCTTTCCTACACAAACTAATTTTCCTACAAGATCCTTTACATATATATATATATATAAATATATATATGGTCTAACACGCATGTTAGAGAATGTTACTTGATGTTAGAGAATGTTATGATTACAAAAAAACGTATGGTTTACATCAATAAACTTAGTCAACCAATAAATTCGGTCTAACACACAACTTAGAAAAAAAATAACAATTAAAAATAGTTTTTAACACCAAATGGCTAAATAAAAAAAAACAATTGTTTTTTACCACAGCGTAGGATTTAATATTATACCACATCTAAATCCAAACCCAACAAGTTGTACTACATACGTATTTCCAAAAAAAAAAAAGACAAATACAAGATTATACAAAAATCTCTAAAATATTTTTTATATTTTAAACCATTTCGTGAACCCAAAATCCTTATGAGTAAGGTTTTAAGATTGTAGCAGCAATCTCACAAAAAAAAACTTTTTTAAAATTGTGGAACGTGCGTCATAATTATATTTCAGTTACATAAATAAATATTATAAATGTATTCTCTTTATACAATTTTAGGAAATTGTAGTCCAAATGAAAAAAAAGGAATACAACAAATGTAAATAATTACCGTAGTCCTCACAAAAGTACAAATCACGTTTTCTTCTACAATCTTTTGTCTAATCTTCAATAAGATCTTTATGTAGTCTCTTGGGCAAGATCTTTAAAACATAGAGTCTTCAGCCTCTTCTTAAACAAGATCTTTTTGGACACTTCTTGGCTGCCAGAATGAACAAACAAATGTTAACAATTGTGACTTATGCACGTGTTCAACACGCTTCCCTTAAAACATATTTCGCGCCTCTACTAAAGCCAATACGTCTGTCTTCCAGAGTACAACAGCCGAAACAGTCTGTACTACCGGAAAAGACCACACGCCCGAGATTAAACCGGATGGACTTATAAGTTTCCATTTCTTCTCTAATAATTCTTGTGTCTATTCTCATCATATTCAAAGGTGAAATACAAATATCCTAATTATACAGGAGCTAGTGGTGGATGGAGAGTCTAACATAACTAGACTCTTAATTTTGGGGTATTGGATTTTAATAATTCAAACTTTCACCCACTGGCCGGCAATAATCTGTACTTCAAAAATTCCCGACAACGATCCCAATTTTCAATGTATTGGCCGACAATTAACCTTTGTTAACTGATAACTAACTCAGTTAGTGGATGATCATGACGTGGCATGCCATGTCAGCATCCACGTCATCATCCATGCCTGTGTTGGCATGCCACATCAGAGTCCACGTCGACATCCATTAACTGAGTTAGTTCTCAGTTAACAAAGGTTCATTGTCGATCAATACATTGAAAGTTGGGATCGTTGTTGAGAATTTTTGAAGTACAAGTTATTATCGACCAATAGGTAAAAGTTTGAATTATTAAAATTAAATACTCCTTTAATTTTAGACATAAAACTATTATTAAGTATCATAAATAAACTCTACTCAATAGTTTATATTCAATTCATCATGAGAAAAAGTTTTACTAATAATTATAATTTCACTGAATTATAATTTCAATAAATTAATTCTCTATTTTCCTTTCTGTTTAGTTAATATATATCTCATATAATTGAAAGGTTTGTGAACATAACAACACATGATTCTAAAATCTGATTTAGACTGCAATTTCTAATAGAGTTGATTTAGGTGTTGAAGTGTGATTGGTGTTTATATAATTATATTGAACCTATTTTAGAGCAATACTTTTACAGTTTTGAAGGTCTGACTTAATATATATATATATATATATATATAGGATAGGGTTCAAATAGGAACCATACCTTAAGTAGGAACTATAGGAACCAATCTTAACCATTGATCTTGGATGGTAAGATGGTAATAAATAGAAATTAATTAAATGGTTCATATTAAATTAGGGGTAGTCTTGTACATTTGTTATCCCACTAAATTCGCTAATTCCCATTAATGATTCAAATTATATAATTCCCATTATATGATTCCAAAAATAAAATCGTTGATTGACGATTCCATCTTGTGATTAAAAAACCTGCACTCAACCAATCGTGATCCACATGTTTGTTTTGTCATTCCCTTTTTTATTTTGTTTTAGAAACAGTTTGTAGATACATTCTACGTTGGTGCTGTTTTTTAAATCAATTTAATGTTGGTGCATGTGTGTATTTATTGGTTGATGGTGTTTTTGATGGTCTGGAAACATTTGTTGAAGAAATAGATGGTACACATGTGTATATAAAGCATGGCTTGGGTGTATATGGCTCTGACGTTTAATGAAATATTTTTTTGAACAATATACACTAGTGTATGTCTAGAGTACTATTTAGTTATAATACACTGGTGTATACATCTGGTGTATGACACGTACTATTTAGTTATAAATACACTAATGTATCCATCTGTGTATCCAATATTGTCTAGAGTAATATGTTTTCAACTTAATAAAAGGTTTAGCAAGATGCTTTGAGTAGTATACATTGATGTACTACGTATATTTCATGAGTGGTGAATATGACACATACTATTTAGTTATAAATACACTGGTGTATGCATCTGTGTAACATCATACTATTTAGTTTTAAATACACTAGTGTATACTACGTATGCTACTGAGATTATTAATAATTCGGAAGTTATTTTTTGTAAAAAAATATATTTTTTGTAAAATTTTTTATTAAAATACACAGTATATCTAATCAATAACCATGAAACAAATCATTCTTGTTTTGAAATGTTGATCCCAATAAACACGCGTATTCAACATCATAAAATTATATGCAAATATCATACACATAAACCACAAACAATACACAAAATACAACTGATTTAGGGTTGCAACTGACGCATTCCTCATTGACGGCGACAATCGGAAAAGGTGTCTTCATCTTCGGGGGTGTGTTGTTTTTCGAACCAAATAAAGTGAATCGTTTTTCTTCTCGATGTTTTTAGGGGTTTTTATTTTATTATTCTGATATAGATTGATATTGTTCATGGTGCATGTGTGTATACAAAAAGATGCATACCTAGTTTGTTTTAGAATCGTGGGAAACAGTTATGATAATGAATGAATTATCATATTAATTAAAAATACATTAGATAATTTTACCAAACTACCCATTTTGATCAAGATCTAGATGGATGGCTAAGATTGGTTCCTAAGGTTCCTAACTAGGGTGGTGGTTCCTAATTGATCTCAACCCTATATATATATATATATATATTAATAGTTGATTTACTTTTAAATACACAAGTCGTAGTTTTCTCTCCCTTTTTTTAATACAATCCCTAAACTTTTGATGGTCACATTGAGCTCCTTATTTTAAGGTTTTATTAAACATTAGCCCACGCCAATGGGCCAAACATGTCATCATCTCCCCCTTATTTAAAAATTTCTTTTAGAAAATTTATACATTTTAAACGATATTTCAAAGTTAGGAATTGAAATAATAAATACACGAACCACCCGCATATTTGAAACATATCAATCGGTGTATCTAATGTGTTGTAACAATGGAAGATTGGATTGGTAAGCATGTTACTCCTACACTAAATTAACTTGAGGGTTCGAATCCTATACTCTTCATTTTTTCTATATTTATGATTATAGTGTTTTTAACTGTTATATATAATTACAAAATACTTGTTACTTAATTATTTTCATCAAAAGTTACATATTGATTATATCTATTATATGAAAATATGAAATAAAAATTTATTGAGTTTACGTAAATAAAAAAGGAAAATTGGATCTAAATACTCCCACCCTCATTTTGAAATCAGGGTCAAGTTTGATGATAAGGAAATGTTTGCATCTTAGTTTAGGGGTGACATAACAAAGTATAAAGTTAGGAACATTGGTAGTCAAAGTGATAGTTGAGAGTGATATCGGCCAACAAGCAATATATAGTTTAAAGTATTTAAATCTAATTTCCCAATAAACTAAACGTTTATGATAACAAGTTTAGTCAAACTCGGTATGTGTAATTTGACTTGTACTCATATATTAAATGACTTACAGCTTAGGCTCTACTAAAGTTTTTTTAAGTTCAGCTTAATTTAAGTAAGATCTCGAGTAGTTCACAAGTAGCAAGACTCTTATACAACTTAATCAAAATTGAAGGACAAATAATAGTAAATAAAGAGCAACCACAGATGGTTCTTGTTTGTAATTTACTTTTACTGTAGATATAGTTTTTACACAATCTAAAGAATACATCGCATTTTATGAGGGGTAAGCAAAATACAAGGGTAATTACTTCATTTCGACTCACTTCAATCCAAATCAACCCTAAGGGTAATTATTTTTCTCTCTTTCATTTAAATTTTAAGTACTCTACACTGGGTTAAATCACAAGATATTATAAGTGAATTAATTAATTAATCTAGATTAGGTAAGGTGTCACCGTTAAATGTGGGATGAAACAAATGTGAACCGCTAGTCGTTAGACATAGATAATGATAAGAATCATTTTCATGCACCGTCATATATTTCGTTTCTTCCACACTTCATTGATTTAAAAATAATTAATATGACAAAGTGTTTATTTATTTAAATTATGTGCCATGAGTACTTACGTGCGCATTTAGTTTTAATACAATAATATCACAAAAAAATTTGCGCTTATCGTGTGTATTGTGTTTTACATAATAGATACACACACATGCATGACTCATCAAGGTTTGTTCGTGTAGAAAAAACTTAAGTTGTGGAAAATACAAATTTTGGCGAGAGTAGCTATGCAGTTTAAAGTTAAAGCTGTTTTAGACGCATTGTTGTAGTTATAGGTAAGCAAATAAGAAAATGTGGACCTTTTCTCCAAAACTAAAAAATAGCATAAAACGTAAAGATAACAGTAATTGAAGGGTTAAAACTATTTGAATGATAAATTTTTTTAAGACTAATACGATGATATTGTCTTTCCTTTCACTAAACGCAAACCAAGTTACATTTGGATAACGGGTAAACGGGAAACAAGTTGCGCCGCTACCCCTTTTGAATCGCAGAGCCTATCCTGCTAAATACAAACTATTGGTTCTTAGGGCTCTGTGAGTCACTGTGGACCACTTTCTGCACTCGTTCCAAGAAACGCACTGCCTCAGGGGCCAAGGATCCAAACGTGTCAAAAGGCAAATGGCAAGAACACATGTTGATTCTCCAAACAGGCTGCTTCGTGCTTAGCCACCTTCTTACCTTCTACCCTCAAAACTGCATGCCCCGGTACAAAACCGTAGTCTCACAAACCCACCAATGGGGATACCCAGTAAGGTCAACACGTCCATGCTTGCCTCCCACCTAGCCAAACATAAGAATATCCGCAGGGCGCAAGGTAGATCTCCCCTCCCGCGGATCAGTCAAAAAATTAACCGGTGCTTCTTTCTTGGCCGAGATCCCAACACAGCGAAGCACATCCCTTAGAACATCTCTGACCAAATCTTGTCAGTATTTGAACCCCGACAGATCCTTGCAGTGGAGTGCATGCTCGCCAAACCTATCCAGACAAGTTTTTTTTTTTTTTTTTTTTTTTTTTTTTTTTTTTTTTTTTTATAAATGGGGCATGGTTCATCAGGGGAAAAAGAGGTATCATGAGCCGGTATTTGAGAACAACCTATATTCGATCGCCGACATCCGCTGCCTAAGCCCTTCAATGGGCATGACAGGAAAAAATCTTGAACATGGGCCCCTTGAAGACACGAAAGCACTGCCTTTTGTTGCGGGGTCATATCAAACTGCTCCTCCATAGTCTGTATGTGTTTACCATAATGAGCACTCACCAAGGTTTGTTGAGTTTTCTTGGAGGCGGTCTCCTTATCGGTGTAACCGCCTAGATCAAGGTCTGAAAAAAGTTGTTTTAATACTACCAAGTGCGAGGGTGTAGTCAGAGTCCACCCCCCGACCACACCAGCAGTTTCTAGGATTCTATCCTGTAATCCCCACGATTGGACCCTAGACGCTACAAAGGAATAAGTTGACACATCCTTTGCCGAATAAAGCCCTAAGCCCTTGTGTCGCATTGGCAATGATGCTAACCTCCACTGTAGGTCCTCAAAATGCGCCCCTCCACAAGCAACAATGTTTTCAATTGCCCCCCGCAGGCCTGCGTCAAAGATGGACACAACCTCTTTGGCGTGCTCTAGCTGGCATGTCCAAAGCCCGAACACTAATTTAGCAACCCCCATGCACGAGCGCAGTAAGAGAAGCTCACTTTGGGGGTCCCTCAATTTCGGCAGGTGTCCCATGAGTTCAACTACGCGCAAGGATCTTTTTTACACCAAAGAGTGTATATAACAGCCATCCTGGCTAACCGCTCCCCCGAGGAGTTTACCCCCCCCCCCATCGGGTCTACCAATCTCATTAGGGAATAAGCCCGATGTTGTTTTCGAGCCATTGCACGACAACAAAAAAATCTTAGTTTTCCGCACATTAAGCATGAGCCTTAAAGGCGGCCCTTCAGATCGAATAAATGCAATAAACAAGACTTGCAACATGGATATATTAATTATGCTAAAGGTTTGTCATCTTAATTACAAATAAATACGATATATACTACAAAACTTTTAAAATTCTGGGGCCTAAAGCCATAGTTTCAAAATACTCCCCATTGAGCCGGCCCTGGTTATAGGCGGATTTTCTCTTTGGCCAGGCTAGGCTACGGATCCTTAACTTTTTTTGTTTCATAGTGTAAATTTACAAATTTTTTTAATATGTATGGAGTCCCCCCACACGTTTTTTTGTTCAATGCCCGCCAATAGTTGTAATGGTTTGTATGCAACATTATAATTTCATGGTTGGTTTTGGGTCACGCTTGGACTAATTGTTGTACGTTAGACGTAGTGGCAGAGCCAAGAATATTTTTTCTGTGGTGTCATATTTTCGATACCCGGGTTAATAATCTGAAGTCAAAATTTTCGGATCGGGTCAGGTGAAAATACATAATAAAAACAAATGTCACTGGATACAAAACAAAATAAAAATATAAGTCATTTGAAATATATATATATATATACATATATATATATATATATATAGAGAGAGAGAGAAAGAGAGAAAGAGAGAGGGGGGGGGGGGGGAGTAAAGATCAAGTACAAATGGGCTTAACTTACTAAACAAGAGAAGTGAAAGGGGATATTTTTTTGAATTTTTTTACCCATGTGCTTAAATATGCTTTCTAGATGAATAATATAAAAAATTAGCGTAATTACGTCATTATAGTAATTAGAGTAGTTTACACTAGAGTAATTACTAATGAGAGGATTAATGAATGGTTAATACTATGCCCATTTTATGTGTTTTTGTTGTGTTTGTATTGATTATATGTGATGAATGGGATGACTACGCAAGCTTTGATCGTTTCGGGATAAATGGTTAAGCATATGGAATTAGAGCCGAAAAATGTGAAGCATAGTGTTCAAAGGCAAAGATTTGAAACATCAACAATCATCAACATTAATCCATATCTTTATGAGTATTTTGGAGCTACAAACATCAACAATCATCAACATTAATCCATATCTTCGGTTATCATCATCATGTTCGGGTTTGTTATTTAACATTTTGCTATGTTTCTTGTAACCATGAGCGGCTAAACATCTTTGTAATCACCTCCGGGTGTACGGTTAATTTGTGAAACTAACTCTTGTTTGATTTGGTTTATGGATTGTCTTTTAATTGTTTGAAAGATATTTGTGGTTGGAGTTATTTAAACAAGTCACGTTTGTGCAATTGCTTATCTTTTAGTCATTCGCATTCGGTTTTCTTGCATTGTGAGTAGTTTGATTAACGGGAGGGTAGTTTTTATTCGTGGGTTGGTTATTAAATTGTACGAGTTATTATTAAAAACTTGTGTTTGACTATCACTTAACTTAAACCGTTCAACAAACTATGTCTATGTGGTATCCAGTTATTTAAACAAGGGTAGGGTGAATCATTGAACCAGAAACCTGGAGAGAATTATTTCTTTAATATTATTGTTACAACTTCCTAAGTTCATTTTCTTAAATTGCAAAACAAATAACAAAATAATTCGACTTTAATTTTATTAGTTGATTTACAAAACTACGACTGTCCACCAATTCCTTATGGAGATGACTCACCTCTATTATATTATATTTTTACTTGTCTTTGACCGACCCAACGACATCGATCAAAATGACGCCGTTGCCGGGGAATCGGTGCATTTAGTTAGATAGTTTTGTTTTAATTTTTATTGCTTTTCTTAAAAATTTAGAAAAAAGAAAAAAAACAAAAACATTTTCTTTTTCTAGTCTTTTAGTTTAAGTATTGTTTTGTTTTGTTAAGGACAGTATTATGCGTGGTTTGCTTGTTTGTGTATGTGCAGGTGATTAAATTGCATGCAACATACACGTCATTCGGGCAAAACTTCAATGCTAATTTACGATCTGGAGATTGAAAAGACAGCTAGACGGAACAGAGCAATTCACCTCCTCCGAACCAACTTGTGTCAATACCACCACAACAAGACCCACTGGGCGATATGCCTCCAGCACCATTTCAAACAACGCTACCTCCACAACCACTACCATTCCAACAATTTAACCCAGATCCGAACGCTGGTAGTTCTCTACAATTGCAACAAGGCCGTCAAGAGCATGGCAAGTGGGAAGAACATTATGAAAATGATCCGGCTTTTGAGGTCCCACAATAACAACCCAACCGACCATTAACTCTAAAGAGACAACCGCCACAAAACCGAAACCCGAGATCTCACGACACTAGAGCATCAGGTTCAGTCTTTGGAGATGACAGTATGCAGGGTGCAGCGGGTACTTTTAATGGTAGTGTTGCTGATTGGGATGGGGGAGTTGATGATGATGGGTATTATGTGAATAAGGATCAGTTCGACTATGATGAGTATAACGAGTTCAGTCCGCAATATTAGCAGAGACAACAGTGAGTGTTTAATCTAAGAGGACAAAATCAAGGACATAGAGGGGTTCCTCAGAATCCTCCACGAAATCAACTAAGAGGGAATGGGCAGATGCAGTACGTAGACGGAGTTCCTAGGGTGAACTACAGGCCTCCTATACAAGGCGTTGGGAGCCACTTTATTCCCGTAGCCACCGAGCACACCTAACCTGTAGTACCACCACATGAGAATGGATGGAGCTTCGAGGTTAGACCCCAATATTTGAACCACCTTCCAAGCTTCTATGGTAAAGCAACAGAGGAACCGTATCTACATATTGCGGACTTTATAAGTATATGTTACACTATTGGAGGCCATGGGTTTAGTCAGGATGAGGTGAGGTTGCTGATGTTTCAGTTCACCCTCAAGGATCAAGCGAGGATATGGTACCATTCACTGCCAGCTGGTAGTATCTTCACATGGCAGGAGCTTCAACAACAGTTCTTAGAGGAATATTATACTATGACTCGCACTACTGAGGCTCGGGAGGCCATTAGAACCTTCCAACAACACTTTGGAGAACCATTTCATGAAGCTTTCACAAGGTTTAAAGAGTTGTTAAGGAAATGTCCACATCATGATATACCTATGTGGGAACTAATTACGTCATTCCATGACGGTTTACTACCCGAAGATGTGAGAGATCTGAATGCCAACAGTAATGGTACGTTTTTGACTAACCATGAGGATGTGGATTGGGAATATATGGAGAGGTTGGCAATGACATCAAAGAGACAAGCTTGTGCTAGTAGGAAAAGCCAAACAGGTGCAGTTAAAGGTGTTGATGCAGAGGCTGAAAAGAGAATAGCAAGCTTAGAGCGACAGATTGCATGCTTGACAGCCGGTAGAGGTGCAGGAAGGAGTGATGGAGTAAAATCAACTAGTTCTTTCACAGTTTGCTCCATTTGTGATGACTTGGGACATGTAGATGTTGATTGTCCTACTCAGCAAAGAAAACCTGAAGAAGTGAATCAAGTTTATGGACAGCAGAAGCCATTTAATATGAATTCTAATTCATATCACCCAGGTTTGCGAAATCACTCTAATTTTAGTTACAGTAATACTTCTAACCAGTTGAATCCACAATCACAGGTACCTAATCAAAAGAATTAGAAAGGATACTCAAGCCAAGGGAACTACAACAACCAAAGAAATTATCAGCAAGGATCGGGAAGCAATCAAGGGAGTTCTCAAGGCAATTGGAGAAGTTAAGGCAATCAACAGGGTGGATATTCAGGGCAGGATGGATCAGTGAAGGAGATGTTGATTGAGTTTATGACGTCAATAGGAGAGTTTATGAATTCAACGGGAGATTTCATGAAGGAGATTAGGAGGGACAACGAAATCAGGGACAAGGAATACAAGGCACTTTCGAAACAAGTTGGTCAGATTGAAGAATAGTTGTCCACTATGCGTCAAGATCCAGGTAAGTTACCGAGCAGCACCACAGTAAATCCTTCACATCAATTGTCCAGCTCGTGACATGGCAAAAATGCAGAGATTAACCAGGTAAGTATTCTCCGCTTAGGTAAGGTTTGTGATAATAAGGTAGGGTCTCCACCACCAGTTGTAGAGGGGGTGGTGGAGGATATTAGTGATGATGATGATGAGGGGGAATTTGTTAAAACATCTGTTAGCCCTAAAAAGACTAAGAAAGTAACGTTTTCTGAATCATCAAATAGAGTATTAGAAAATAACACTGAAGCTAAGGAAAAGGGTGTGGAGGGTAATACCCTCCCGTTTCCTGCAGCTTTGGTACCACCAGAAACAAAGGTAAAAAGAAGGAGCCCACAACAGGAGGATATGTGGGAAGTTTTTAAGCAAGTAAAGATCAATATACCTTTGTTCGATGCTATTAAATATATTCCCGCCTATGCTAAGTATTTGAAGGAGTTTTGTACCCAAAAACGACAAAATAAAGTTCCAAAGAAAATCGATTTTTCAGAAAGTGTCAATGCCGTTTTGTCGGGTATACTTCCTCCTAAGCTTAGTGATCCAGGAACTACTTTGATACCCATTCAAGTGGGTGAATTTAGGATAGACCGAGCTTTACTGGATCTCGGAGCTAGTGTTAGCATCCTACCGGGGAGTTTATACGAACAGTATGATTTCGGGCCCTTACAGAAAGCCAACACTATTGTGGTGTTGGCTGACTTGACTTTGAAACTTCCCCGGGGGATAGTGTATGATGTCATTGTCAAAATCGAGGATTTTTACTACCTAGTTGATTTTCTTGTGTTGGATTATGTCTCTTCAGACACAACTAAACAACCTAATGTGATACTTGGTAGACTGTTTTTAGCAATTGCAAATGCTTTAATTGATTGTAGAAAGGGGACAGTTGACATGACATTTAGGAATAGAAAAGTTCAGTTGAGTTTTTTTTCCCATACATCTAATTCTCTGGGTAGTGATGAATGCTTTATGGCAGACATTATTGACACGTGTCACCCTCATGTAAATGAGGAAGACGCAACAGAGACATGTTTTGTTTATGACAGGAAAGGTGCTGAATACAGGGAAGTCTTAAAGGAGACGGAGAACGAGTTTGAGGTGATGGATGTCAGAGAAAGGAAACCCACTTGGACACATCAGGTGGAAAGCCTATTAGAGCACGTTGACACGTAACTAATGCCATCATTGGAGTCACCTCCACATTTGGAGTTGAAAGAGCTACCAAGGCATTTGAAATATGCTTTTGTGGGTGAGAATAAAACTCTTCCTATTATAATTGCATCTAACTTGTCTGATGTGCAGGAGAAAGCATTGATGGAAGTGTTGGTGGAGCATAAAAGGGCGATTGGATGGACCATTGTAGACTTGAAGGGAATCAGTCCATCCATTGTGATGCACAGGATCATTACTAAAGAGGGTGCAAAGCCGGCTAGGGATGTTCAGAGAAGGTTGAACCCGAATATGCGGGAAGTGGTGAAAAAGGAGGTCTTGAAGTAGCTTGATGTAGGTATTTTTTACCCGATTTCAGATAGTGAGTGGGTGAGTTTGACACAGACAATACCCAAGAAAGCAGGTATACAGATTGTTACAGGTGAGGATGGTGAGAAAATTGCTACCCAGCCCGTGACCGGGTGGCGTATTTGCATTGATTACAGGAAGTTGAATTCTGCAACTTCCAAAGATCACTTTCCATTACCTTTTGTTGATCAAATAGTTGAAAAACTCGCAGGTCAGAAATTTTACCGCTTTCTAGATGGTTATTTAGGATATAACCAGATTGCCATACATCTTGAGGGTCAATAAAAGACTACGTTTACATGTCCATATGGTACCTTCGCATTTAGGCGAATGCCATTTGGTCTATGTAACGACCAACCACCTTCCAAAGGTGCATGATGAGTATCTTCTCAGATATGGTCGGGGCTCTCTAGAGATCTTCATGGATGACTTTTCTATTTTCGGCACATCTTTTGAGTCATGTTTAACACAATTAACAAAAGTTTCGAAAAGATGTGTCGAAACAAATTTGGTTTTAAGTTGGGAAAAGAGCCATTTTATGGTTCAGGAAGGGATTGTGTTGGGACACGTAATCTCAAGTAGGGGAATTGATGTGGATACGCCGGGTTTTATAGACGGTTTATAAAAGGATTTTCAGTTATTACTAAACCGCTATGTAACCTTTTGCTAAAAGATATCCCGGTTGTTTTTGATGATGAATGTATGAAAGCTTTTACCACCCTAAAACAAAAATTAATTGAGGCTCCTGTTTTACAATCACCAGACTGGTCCACCCCTTTTGAGATAATGTGTGATGCTAGTGATTATGCGGTTGGGGTAGTTCTGGGACAACGGGTGGATAAAAAGCCAATGGCTATTTACTATGCAAGCAAAACTCTTTCGGATGCTCAGTTAAATTATACCACTACTGAGAAAGAGTTGCTTGCAGTTGTGTACGCATTGGATAAATTTCGATCTTATCTGTGGGGTAGTAAAGTTATTGTTTATTCTAACCACAGTGCTGTCAGGTACCTCATGGAAAAGAAGGATGCTAAGCCAAGGTTGATTCGTTGGATCTTACTGTTGCAAGAATTCGACCTTGAAATTCGAGACAAGAAGGGGAGTTGGAACGTGGTAGCCGACCATTTGTCACGCGTGGTACATGAGACACAAGCACCGGAAGTGGAAATTAATGACACATTTCCAGATGAGCAATTATTATCTATTTCCACTAACCGGTGATTTGCTGATTTTGCCAATTATGCAGTTATAGGATCCACTCCAGAGCACTGGTCAAAGAGGAAAAAGCAACACTTTCTTGCTCAAGCAAAGTATTACATATGGGATGACCCATATCTCTTCAATGTTGGACCAGACCAGCTCATCCGAAGATGTGTAACGGATGATGAAATTCAATGTGTGCTAAGAATGGTGCATACATCAGCTTGTGGCGACCATTTTAGTGGTCAAAAGACGGGCCACAAAGTGCTTTCGTGCGGCTTATATTGGCCTACCAATGTCAATAGATGGGTAGCATCTCAAAACGGAATGAGATGCTCATGCAGCCGATTCTGGTTGTCGACATCTTTGATGTTTGGGGAATCGACTTTATGAGCTCGTTCCCAAACTCATTCGGTAACTTGTACATCTTAGTGGCAGTGGATTACGTATCCAAATGGATCGAAGCCATTGCCACCAAGACGAATGATCACAAAGTGGTGTGCAAGTTTGTCCAAAGTAACATCTTTACTCGCTTTGGAATCCCTCGTGTGATCATTAGTGATGGGGGATCCCATTTTAAAAACTTTTACTTTGGCAAACTTCTTAAAATTTATGGTGTAGACCACCGCATTGCGACACCGTATCACCCACAAACTAGTGGGCAAGTTGAGGTGTCCAATAGGCAAATTAGGGAAATTTTACGGAAAACCGTGTGACCCGATTGCAAGGACCGGTGCACTAAATTGGATGATGCTTTGTGGGCGTATCGCACTGCCTACAAAACGCCTGTTGGAACCCCACCTTATCGGTTGGTCTAAGGGAAAAGATGCCATTTATCTATTGAACTTACACATCGTGCTTTATGGGCGGTTAAACAGGTTAACATGGATTCTGATGCTGCAGGAAAGGCAAGAAAGTTGGCATTGGGAGAACTAGAAGAGCTGAGGAACGAGGCATATGAGAGTGCAGCAACATATAAAGACAGAGTAAAAAAGGTGCACGATGCCAAGATCTGGTTGAAAAACATTGACGTAGGTTATAGAGTTTGGCTATATAATTCTAGATTGAAGTTATTTCCTGAAAGCTGAGGAGCAAGTGGACTGGACCGTATTTGGTCACACACCTGGGGAACTACGGACATGTGGAAATTGGGGACTTCGATGATCATTTGAGGCAGGTGGTGAATGGCCATCGATTGAAAGCATACATCGAGCCAAATGACATCAATGGACCGGATAAACAGTCAGAGAGCTTCGCTTTAAGCACTCTGACTTATGATTCAGAATGAGCATCTGAGGTACAAGTCTGGCTGATGACTAATAAACTTAGCGCTACTGGGAGGCAGCCCAGAATTTTTGTATATATTCTTGCATTTGTTATTTTCGTTTAACCAGTTGCAAGTTTATTGAAGTACGCCCAGTGTCTCACACAAGTGTGGGGACGTTTGGATCGCACAAGTATGTTTGTTCTAACCCAAACCGATGTCGAGGACAACTTAGAATTTTTTTTAAGGGGAGTGGAGAGGGCGAGTAAAATTTTAAGCTTTTTGCAAAGGTTAATAAAAAGAGGCCCTGGCGTAAGCTACGGGTCCCAACATTAGCTTACGGTTGGGGGAAACAAGAAAATGCCGAGTACTTTAATCGTAAGCTAAGGGTTACTCCCGTAGCTTACGGTCGAGAAGAACAAAACGAATCAGGTTTTTTTCCTTCAATCTGAACCAGGTCCAACTCAACTAAAACACAAAAGAACTGGTCCTACCACACTTTTATCCTAACCGAAACAACAATCCCAGCCACACAATCGATTATTCATCCTTCTTTTACAACTTTCTTCTTCAAATACTTAAGAACCCTAAATCTTTAAGCAACCATAACTCACTCAATTCTTAACCAAATCAAGTGATTCTTGACCCTAACCTGACTAATTTTTCGAGATCTACAAAACCCCTAACATATTTTCTGCTAATCGGCCCAGTTTGTGAGATTTTTGGAGTGTTAAGGGATGAATTTCGTGGGTTTTGTGGGTTATTCTTTAAAGTTGCAATCTTTTCTTTCTATTGTTTGTTATCATCAAGCTAAGGTATGTTTCTACTCTCTTTTGCTATGTTCATTACTTATTATGTTGATATTGAGTTGCACATGATGAACTAGGAGGTTAAAGGAACATGCTTTTGTGTTGACACCTTAGTTGTTGATTATGATTTGGATTGGTTGTATACATTGTCATGGGTTTGATATGAACCATCACCGAATAGGAAGTTTTGCTTATAAATGTTTAAGACAATGAACTTTGAATAATATATTGTGACTAACAAGAACATGAAATTGGTATCTTTTATAGATTTAAATGCTTTTTCATGTACTTTGAATAACAATTGGTGATGCATATGCAAAATATGGCAATAAACAAGTGTGGGAAGGAATGTTGGGAACACACTTGTTTATGACTTGAATTCTATACACTAACTTGACTTGTTTGGTTGTTTATGTGTTGACGAAGTCAAAGATATTTGGAAAGGGCAAAGGGAAAGAAGTTGCATCTTCATCTGCTGCGAGTGCGTCCAAAAGCGAAAGACTGTTACGGTAGGTGGAGTGTGATCCGAGATACACCAATGCAAGAACAAGAGGATAAGGGGTTTCAGCAACCAAGGAATCCCCATACTGATATCCCGTATGTACTCGGTTGGCCATCTGGGCTGTTGTTAAAACAACCTGAACAACATCAATCTGAATTATTCTACAGGAAGATAGGTGACTTGCCCTCAATCAAAGACAACATGCGTTGTGAGAAGCAGGTGTTGAAAGATGATTTTAGAGCTTTGGGGTTCATGGAAAATTTTCATGAATTGGGTTGGGAAGCTGTTGCAGATTTTAAAGGTGTCAAGGATGGTAGGATATGTGTGAACAATATTATGCAATGGTTGAGTACTTTGAAGAGGAATGTGGGCAAGAATCCCCCGCGAACCATTACACTAACGGGGATAATTGGAGGAAAGTCGGTGGTCTTATCATTTGCCACTATGCGCCAACTTGCAAAATTCGACTCAAAAGGGGATTCTTGGTACCAATATATTGATGAAAAGGATTATTGGAATAATCATCTCAGGCTAGCAAATCATACTTCCATGTATTATGAGCTTTTTTATTTAAGAAAAGGTGTAGAGCTCAAGAGAGACAACTTGAAACCAATTGTGAGGGTATTATTGCAACTTGTCATCCACAATGTAGCACCAGGACTAGGGATAAGGTGCACATTTGGAAGTGGGAAATCCCATTGCTTTATGCCATAGTGACTGGGCGATTGAGGCTATCCTTTCGTCAACTAGTGATTATGCATGTTTGGCAAGAAAGAAACCAAAAAGGGAAGAAGTTAATCCCCAATAGTAGATTGTTGAGATCTACATAGAAAAACACGATGCAATGGCAATTCCAGATCCAGAGTATAAAAAGCCACATGCAATATTCTCAATTCAAGCGTTGGCCAAGGATAAATGGGAGTATAAGAAGACAAAGTTGTGGCACAAGTTGGTAATAGCACCAGGGGAGCAGGTTAAGTTCTACAATGGGGGAAGGAAGCGCCTAGACAAGGCGAGATGGATGATTAGGATTCGAGTGATGAAGAGTTAGTGAGGCGGCAGAAGGAAGCCGGTGTGAGAGTGGATGAGGGGCCTAGCCAGCCCTAGATTGGTACACCGGAGTACTCCTGGGAGTAGAGGATGATGACATGTAGGCTAAAGTAATGAGCATGCGGCTGCCATAGTATAATACTTGGGACTTCTATCAACAAAGTATCTATGACTTGAACACGAGGATAGAAGAAAACCGCAGGAGGCAACATGAGCAGCTGATGAGGTCCGAATGGGTTCGTCACATAGACTCGCAAATGGAGCTGAACATGTGAGCTTTAGACGAAAACTAGTACCAGAGGCACATGGATCATTGTGCTGGGTTCCATATGTTGAGAATCCACCTTACGTGGATTACAACACTATGCCACCACACGAGCCAGGCATGCCGATGCCCCCATCGCCCCAGGTTCACGGGTCGATGTGGTTGTCACAGGAGTATTCGGCGCTGCATTATCAGAGCTCCTACCCATATCAGCCATCTCTATACCAGTACCAGCAACAGCTGCCACCACAGTAGGCATCATCATCATCCCAACAACACAAAAATCAGGGCTTGGGAAGCATCTTTGACATGACGGAGTTTTACGAGCACTTGGGGGAGCTCTATGGTGGACCACCTGGCTCATCTTACACATGAGCGCCCTTATCTTCATTAGGTCATGTGTTGTCTCTTATCTTGTATATTTGTGTACTTTAGCATTTATTTCCTTGTTTTCTTGTTTTTAGTGTGTTTTGTTTAGTTTCTTTTGGGATGTTAGTCCGTTTGGGTTGGTAGCAGTGAAAATTAAACATGTTGAGTGATTAAGGATTAAAAAACAGCAAAAAACACCATACATTGGGGACAATATATCCCAAGTGTGGGGATGGGTGACCCTAGGATGGTTAGGGGAAACACTTACACGTGTGAGAAAATTGAGAAATTTTTGGAATGAAAAACATCAAGAAAAAAGTTTTCTCGCAAAGTGTCACCTTTTCACTTGATCAGGCACAAAAGCCGCGTTTTCAGTTGCTAACGAGTCCTTTGCCGAGTATGAAAAATAAGACCCGTGATCATGGTCATCCCTTTAAGTTTCATGAGAGTTTTTCCGACAAGCGTTTTTATAGAAACTGAAAAGAGATGCCTAACTAGGGGTAACATGCTTTTAGGAATTGCATATGTTACATGTCGGCAACATATATTCCTACTTTGTGAGACTTTGAGCCTGCTAGATTGATATATATATATATATATATATATATATATATATATATGCTAAAGTTTCCTTGTTGCAGAATTTTTGTGATTTGATACATGCTAAAGTTGTAGGCAAAACATTCACATAGATGAGAAAGGCAAATTAAGAATCCCTTTGTTGTGTTTGAAACCAGTTGTTTTTGTTTTGTTGACTCGTTTATCCAAAAATTACCCTTAGTAGCCCATGTTGAGCCTACATCCTTTCATTTGATTAAACCTATAACATCACCCAACTGATCCGTTTACCCTTGTGTAATAAATTGATGACATCCATCGTGTTTGTGTTTTGTTCAAGTGTTTGAGTTATATTTAAGTTGTGAAAAAGAAGAAAAAAAATATATAAAGAAAAGAAAAAAAATATAGAAGTATGTGTTATGGGTCAAATATGCCCAAAGTTGTTTGTTTAGTGTATTATGGTGTAGTATGAATAAGGATAGTTATGCAAGTGTGTTGAAACCTTTGTTTTTAAACCAATTGTTAGCCAAATCATTCATACCTTTACCCTAAGCTCAAAACCTGTAAGACCTTTCGATGTGTGCATAGTTTACAACTTCTGTGTGATTGTCATACAAACCTATGATAACAGGGTTACATTTTTGGTTTTTGAGCGACTTATACATAGTTTACAACTTCTGTGTGATTGTCATACAAACCTATGATAACAGGGTTACATTCTTGGTTTTTGAGCGACTTAGACTAGCACATCACAAGCTAGTCCAGAACTAAACCGAGAGGAGTGATCATTGTGAGGGGTGTGTAATGTATGATGATAAGCATTTTAGGTTTAGTTAGGCAAGTCTTGATTTTAAAATGTGTAACGTTTACTTGTCATTCAGTTAGTCAATCTCGATTGTGTAAGTCTATGGGATTGGGCATGATTCGGGGCCTTGAAGAGTAGTTTCGGTAAGAGAATTGAAAGCGGCTTGTTAGCAAAGCGAGTACTGTTTTGTGATGGTTTGATTGGGGACAATCAAAGGTAAGTGTGGCAATCTGATGAGAGGATTAATGAATGGTTAATAATATGCCCATTTTGTGTGTTTTTGTTGTGTTTATATTGATTATATGTGATGAATGGGATGACTAGGCAAGCTTTGATCGTTTCATGATAAATGGTTAAGCGGATGGAATTAGAGCCAAAAAATGTGAAGCATAGTGTTCAAAGGCGAAGATTTGAAGAATTGAGAGTGTTCGGGAGCTCAAGGAAGAGAATCAGATGTTTGAATGATGTTTTTATGGAAGGATTGAAGATTAGAGGTGTTTTGGATGAAGAAACGTGAGTTTAGATGGTGTTTGGATGAAGAGAAATAAGATTAGAGAGTGTTTGGATACAATAATTGAAGGGAAAACAAGTTGGAATGAAGGTGGCAAATCGCGGCGTAAGCTACGGGATCCACCCGTAGCTTACGGTTGGTTAATTGTAGAAAAGGAAGCAGGAGCCGTAGGTTTGTCCCGTAAGCTACACTCTAGAACAATAGCTTATGGGTTGGAAGAAGCATGTTGGGCATATGACTGAACCGTAAGCTACGGTTCATACCAGTAGCTTATGGCGGGTTTAAGAGGAAAATTAGGAAAGATAGTTTTTTTAATTATAAAAGGGATTTTTATCAACCCTAGTCGCCCCCAAGCTTCCATAGACGAAAATTATCGATCTTTGGGAGTATTTTGGAGCTACAAACATATTTTTACTTGAACGTTTTGCTATGTTTCTTGTAAGCATGAGCGGCTAAACATCTTTGTAATCACCTCCGGGTGTACGGTTTATTTGTGAAACTCTAACTCTTGTTTGATTTGGTTTATAGATTCTCTTTTAATTGTTTGAAAGATATTTTTGGTTTTAGTTATTTAAACAAGTCGCGTTTGTGCAATTGCTTATCTTTTAGTTATTCGCATTCAGTTTTCTTGCATCGTGAGTAGTTTTGATTAACGGAAGGGTAGTTGTTATTCATGGGTTGATTATTAAATTGTATGAGTTATTGTTAAAAACTTGTGTTTGACTATCACTTAACTTAAACCGTAAAACAAAACTATGTCTATGTGGTATCCAATAATCTAAACAAGGGTAGGGTGAATTATTGAACCGGAAACCTGGAGGGGAGTACTTTTTTAATATTATTGTTACAACTTCCTAGGTTCATTTTCTTAAATTGCAAAACAAATAACAAAATAATTCGACTTTAATTTTATTAGTTAATTTACAAAACCACGACTGTCCACCAATTCCCTGTGGAGACGACTCACCTCCATTATATTATATTTTTACTTGTTTTTGACCGACCCAACGACATCAATCAATTACGTAATTACTCTACACTAATTACTCTACATATATATATATATATATATACATATATTACATTTCATAGTTGCTACTTACGTATTTTCATGTTGTAAAAACAATTCATAACGTTTTCAATCGCAACTTTTGTAAAGAACTCATTTCAATATAACAAATGCAAGCATCAATCAAATAATTATCACACATCCGATTATACAAACCCTTCTTCAAATGCTTTATAGAAGAAAAACATCTATAAACATTTGTTGTTGCAAGCGATATAACTAATGCTAGTTTCATTAAGAGATAGAGTAGTGGATATCAAAAATCAAACGTGAAGAATCCTCGTCTGATCCTAAAATTAGTCAATTCATAATCGATCTTCATCTCTAAATTCCGATTGAAATTCAAGTGGAGGGATTAACACAATTTTTTTTAGTTTATGTTTAAAAATTGAATAAACTAATATGGGGGCTATAACAGTTATTGAGTGCAAGAAATTAGAAAAAAAACATAGGGCTTTAATAATTTAAAGTTTACAAGATGGGCTTAATTTTTAAACTATAAAATTGATTATAAGGTAAAATGTTAAAAAAATGGTGTCACTCGTAAATAAACAATGGTGTCACCTGTCACACCCCAACCGATGGCGGAATACATCGAGGCTCGACTTGTGATAGATTGTTCAAGGACTTCACAACACTAAATTGTGACAATAGATTAAAATAAATTTCATTCGTATCTAAGATTCAACAAGTATACAGTTTGTTCACGAGAAGATACATTAACATAGACATGAATCAAAATAAAGATTGTTTCTTTTGTTTCTATGGCCAAGTCCTAAGTGATATTTCTTGTATCATCTCATCAAGCTTTTTCCTGCAATATGTATAAAATATCCGTCAACACATAAAGTATTGGTGAGCATACTAGTTTTTGGTTTGCATACATAGTATAAAAATGTTTTACTCAAATCTTCATGTTATAGTTTTGCGCATACAGAATCATACAAAAGGCATAATCATCACATGTTTGCATTGCTTGACCTAGCATCGAAGAGATAGGCCGGTAAAACTTAACATGACCCAGTTAGGGGGAGAGAGAGCGAGAGTGCGAGAGAGCGCGAGAGAGAGGGAGAGAGAGAGGGGGGGAGCGGGAGAGAGGGAGAGGGAGAGGGAGAGGGAGAGGGAGAGAGAGAGGGAGAGAAGGAGAGGGAGAAAGGGAGAGGGAGAGAGAGAGGGAGAGAAAAAGAGGGAAAGATAGAAAGAAAGAGAGGGAGAGAGATGGAGCGAGAGAGAGAAAGGGGGATAGAGAGAGGGAGAAAGAGAGGGAGAGAGAGAGAGAGAGAGGGAGAGAGAGAGGGAGAGAGAGATGGGGAGATGGAGAGAGAGAGGGAGAGAGAAGGATAGAGATAGAGAGAGGAGGGAGAGAGGGAGAGAAAGGGAGAGAGGGAGAGAAAGGGAGAGAGAGGGAGAGAGAGTGGGAGAGAGAGATGGAGAGAGAGAGGGAGAGAGGGAGAGTGAGGGTGAGAGAGAGTGGGGGGATGGGATAGAGAAGGGGTGAGAGAGAGAGGGTGAGAGAGAGAGGGTGAGTGTGAGGGAGAGAGAGGGAGGGAGAGAGAAAGAGGGAATGAGAGAGAGAGGGAGAGAGAGAGGGAGAGAGAGAGGGGGGAGAGGGAGAAAGAGAGGGAGAGAGATAGAGAGAGGGGAGAGAGGGAGAGAGAGGGAGAGAGGGAGAGAGGGAGAGAGAGTTGAGAGAGAGAGGGAGAGTGAGAGAGAAAGGGAGAGAGAGGGGGGGGGGAGAGAGGGAGAGAGGGAGAGAGGGAGAGAGAGGGGGGGGGGGTGAGAGAGAGAGAGAGAGGGGTGAGAGAGAGAGGGTGAGAGAGAGAGTGTGTGTGAGGGAGAGGGAGAGAGAAGAGGGAGAGGGATAGAGAGAGGGATGGAGAGAGAGAGGGAGGGAGAGAGAGCGAGAGAGGAGAGAGGGAGAGGGAGAAAGAGGAAGAGAGAGGGAGAGAGAGAGAGCGAGAGGGCGAGAGAGAGGGAGAGGGAGAAAGAGGGAGAGAGAGAGGGAGGGAGAGAGAGAGGGAGAGGAGAGAGAGAGGGAGAGGGAGAGAGAGGGAGAGAGAGAGGGAGAGAGAGAGGGAGAGAGAGGGAGAGAGAGGGAGAGGGAGAGAGAGAGATAGAGAGAGGGGGAGAGAGAAAGGGAGAGAGGGGAGTGAGGGGGAGTGAGAGGGTGAGAGAGAGAAAGTGCAGGGGATAAAGATGGAGAGAAAAGAGACAGAGGATAAATGTTTAAATTAAAAAAATTGGTTTTTCAAAGTTTTTACTTGAAATGACAAAAGTGCCTCTTACTTTAACTAAGTTTTCTAACGGAGTTAAAAAAATGGGCCAAAATGAAATTAAAATGAAACCGCAGAGGTTTGAAGGATAAAAAAATTATCTTTTTAAAGTGACATTTTAGGGCAAACCCCAGAGGCTAAAATGACAATTTACTCTTTTATAAAAAAAAAACGGCATAATTTGCCTTTCATTATTTATTAGGCCTCACTCATTTTTTTACGATGTTATGGTCGTGTCAATTTTAACCAACGAAAATTGGTTACTAGTTTAAACAACAATTATTACACTTTATTTTCATATTTGAGTGCCAAGATGACATAGATTAGTTGTATTAAAAAAAACGTCAAATTGACATGTATCAAAAAGTACACAATATTTATTGGATTTATCTTTCATTACATATGAGAAGTTAAAGTTTGTGATAACAAAATTAATTAGTAAAATGAGTTTACATATGCTAAGAAATGCTGATGTCAAGATTATTTTATTGGTGCTTTTTATTTTATACAAAAGTTATTTTCACGATCTTTTATAACAGCAATGCTTAAAAATTAAACTTAGGTTTTGTCGTAGAGTTTCGTTTATTGTTTTTAAGTTTTAACCCTTTTTAAATGACTAGTGGGTTAGCCCGTTTGATGAAGCAGATATTATTGACTATCTTTTGAAGAGCGTAATCTAATCCGGCTAATTGATGTTAAATACTGATTATATTTTGGATAAAAATTTAACATCTAGTTAATATTTTAGGATAACTTTAAACTACATCAAAGAAAACCTATGACTTTTAATCAATTTTATGGTATACAAATTCGCCTAAAATCCAACATTATACTTTGTTCTTATTTTATGGTATTTTATGTAGTCAATAAGTTAATCTAATTATAATTCAATGCTTTTTTTTTGTCAGTTACAAGCACACAATGAGACTAGGAGCTTTCAAAGTGAATTATGAGCATAATCAAATGTCATTATTTAATCTAAATCACTTACAATTAATTTTCAAGAAGTTAAGTTATAAGCATACAATGTGGCAAAAGGCTTTTAAAGTGAATTTATGACCATAATCAAATACCACCACAATTAATTTATATTATAGAAAGATAAATTTACCGTAAAAAATTAGTCAACATATGCATTGTAAGTAATTATATTTGTATCTATTAATTTTTAAGAACTCATTATGAAATGTTTTATAATATATTATAGATAAAAATATTTATAGTTTATATGAAAATTAAAAACTATTAACAACTAAAAAATTTGTAGAAAAAAATAAGCTTACACGTGACGCTAAACTAGTGGATTATAACCACTGTATCTACACCGTGGGACAACACACGTAAGTAGGGCTGTAAACGAACCGGACGAACACGAACAAGGCCTTGTTCGTGTTCGTTTGTTAAGGAAAATATGTGTTCACGAACTGTTCATGAACACTTACCGAACGAGATTTTATGTTCATGTTCGTTTGTTAAGAAAACACTCATGTTCGTGTTCGTTTGTTAATTTGTTCATGAACACACTCAACACAAACGAATAGTAAAAAATGTTCATGAACGGAAACAAACACAAACGGACATACAATAACTATCTAATAAAATTGCATTCACATACATATATTTACCTCCTATAAATTGTTTATTTATTTATTTGAGTAAAATAAATAAAAATAAAAGAATATCAAGACAATTATAAAATATAAACCCCTTTTTGAACTATAGAACACAAACAAAGGTAAATGAACATAAACGAACACGTTACCGAACGTTCACGAACATAAACGAACGAACGTGACCTGTGTTTATGTTCGTTCGTTTAACTAAACGAACGAAATTTTTTGTTCGTGTTCGTTCATTTGTTAAATGAACGAACACAAACGAACTTCCCGCTTAACGGTTCATGAACTGTTCGCTGAAAGTTCAGTTCGTTTGCAGCCCTACACGTAAGGCATGGAGAAGCAAACACAAATCTGCACCGTGGATTATAAAATGACAGATACACAACCACCATCAAAAGAGGCCAATCCAAATCCTTATGGGGTAGCAGGAGGGAAATACCATTAAAAAAACTTGAATATTACGAATGGCGAAAAAGTACTATTCAATTTGCAAGACTATAAATGTATTTTAATTAACTAGTGGGATACTCCGCGCTTCGTGACTGAATTTTGGTCAGTATCGGTTTGGTTTGTTACAGTACCAGCATGATACCGACACTCGACATAGCAATCAACACGTGTTTTATATCAATTGAAAACCATCAAAATGATTACATGTATTGGTACCGGTGTTGTTCGATTCTTTACGATACCAATACCAATACAGTACCTGCACTGGATATAGCTTACAGTACCAAAAAAAAAATTTTAACCGTGAATATAGCTCTAAACATATTATATTTGACCTAACTCATTTATAAAAAAAAGGTTACGTTAAAACCTAAGCCAACTTAAATCTATACTAACGCGCAAATGAAAATAAATAGGCGTAAAAAACGTTGAACCACTCGTAAAAATACCACTTATAATACTTTGAATCATACAAAATAGTGCATTTTCTTGTATACACCTAAAATCGAGTTTAACTCTAAATTTTTATATTAAGATAAGTATAACATCAACTTTATTACTTTAAATTTACTAAGGACATTACTTTTATAAACTATAAAAAGTAATTTCAGAGATAGACAAAAGGAGGTCTACACTGTCAAAAGGTAGATGGCATAATCGTAAATAAGAAGAAAAAATTGTCCTAAGTATATACTATTCATAAGGAAAGACAACTTTTGTTTATATATAGAATTTAACTAGGTGTATTATACAGGCGCGTTGCGCGTTTTTCGTATTGTGTTTTAAAAGACCGTATTCACATATTATCTAACAATATTGTAACTTACAACCATCAAAAATCCATCATCAGTTTCGCTAAACTCGGTATCCATAAGTTTTTTCTACCAAAGTCACCAACAAATCCAGTTAGGAATCACGCCAAAAGGTTTAAAACCATTTCAAAATTTAACCCCACAAATAAAGAATCACAAATAACAGGGTTTTAGTACAACCTATAGTTTGAATTGTTAACATAAACTAACAACAATAAAAAAAAGATTCAAATTGGTTTCAAACCCAAGACCTCAAAGAACATGCATCACAAACCACTCTACCACTACCCCATTTTGTTATTTCTTATTGAACCATATGTATTTATATATAAATAAGTGTTGTATTAAAAAAAATCCAGAAAAAGACAAAAACCATCAAGCCAAAAAAAGGCAAAAAGAGAGATTGTTGCAAGAATCAAACCCAGGTAATCACCATGTAAACCAACAAACACAACCACCACACCACTAATAAAGATGTTGAAAGTATTTAAAATTATAAAAACACTATTCACATCAAGTTGTCTATTAATAGTATATAATAATTAATAATTAACAACTACGAGTAAAAAATTGTAGATAAGGTTGCTAATTTGTTAACAAACCATGGAAACAAATGTTACCATGTTAAAGAGTTTGTTAGTTATGTACTTATGTGGAGTTATTGATAATAGCTGTAACTAAATCCAAAATTACAACGGAGTTGCATCTATTGTGAAAGCAATTCCGTTCTCATCATCCAATACAATAATGGGTTTTGAGTATGTGGCCAATCACTTCTAATATACAACAAAGCAATGGCCAATGAGTAGTATCTCTTATCAACAACACTGCATGGGTTGTGATAAACCAATTGAATTTAATGAGTTGGAAGGATATAGAGTAATAATAAAAATCATGATCAGATTTTAACATGATTATTTAGCAACCTGGTATATTAAAGATAAAAAGGTATTCAACTAAATGGGTTACGCGTAACATAATAACAACTAAACATATAACCAAAAGATTGGTTATATATGTCTTTAAAGTGTCACTTATTCTAATTTAATTATTTGATATTCAGTGACTAAACATGACATGTTCATAAAAACTGGTTGTTTTACCAAGTTTAGCCATAGTTTGTTTGCTAGTCACATGTTTCAATTGAGTCAAGTGACTACTCTGTGACTGTTTTGTTTCTATCATAAAATGGTTTATGTAGTAAGATTGGATTGTTCGCGTGTTTTAAGTGGTTTTTATTTGGCGTTTATTATAATAAGCTATTTGTGAATAGTCATCACCCTTGGAATAACCATATACCAAACTATCATGGTTCGTTGGCAACAACCATTTGAATCATCATGTCTCTTTGTTTGTACCATATGAACCAACACACCTTTACGAATCAACACTTTTATAAAGAGTCATGATTTTCTTTGGTAACCCACCAATCGAAAGGTTACAACCCTTTGACAAATACAATTGTCAGTATAACCAACCAAAATTTTGTAAACCAATTCATGTTTTACTTATATATTTCAACCTAAAATTATAAAACATTTTTGTCTATTGAAAGTAGGGACACATTATTTTCATAATCAATTTTAAATTGAAAACAACAAAAACAGTATAAAACACTTATAAATAGTGCATTGATGATTTAATAAGATAACATATATAAAATATTATACGATTCTCATGGTATGTGGATGAACACACAATTTGTTGCATAATGTATGTGGATTCAAAAGAAATACAACAATGGTATACTCAAATTAAAAAGAGTACAATTCTAGATCTTTTATTTGTGTGATCGCACGAAAGTTGTTGTAGATAGCTAGAGAGGTGAATAGGGTTTCTTAAAATTATTTGTTAAACATTTGTTTCACTTAATTATTCACTTGTTAAAATCCAACAACGTACTTGTAAGGAATAAAAAATATGATATGCAAGTATTTAAAGAGTTTAGGGAAAAAAATGAAGAAATCGATTTCTAGAGATTCGAGAGATGCCAACCGCTCCATTTTGTCAGTCTTTGATTGTCAGGAAGTGTATAAATTTGGTTAAATGGTCGGCATTCACCCAAATAGTATCACAACCAGTTATGACTTCGGAAGTTTGGTTTATGAAATCCATAGAGATTTGTTCTCATTTCCAAACAGGAATTTCAGGTTGCAAGAGTAGACCGGACAATTTCTTATATTCAACCTTGACTTTAGCACAAGGTAGGCATTTACTCATTTATGAGGCTATTTCAGCCTTCATGTTTGGCCATCAATAAAGCATCTTCAAATCCTGATACATCTTATCGGAGCCAGGGTGAACAGAATACCTGGATTTGTGAGTTTCGTCCAAGACAAGCTCTCGCAAGTTACTGAATAATGGAATCCAAACACACTCTGCAAAGTAGTGTAGGCCATCTGATTTAAGCTCAAGATGTTTGCCAGCACCATGCATGGTTTCGGCTTTAAGGTTTTCTTCTTCAAAGCTTCTTGCTGAGCAGAACAGATTTGGTCTGGCAGACCAGAATGAATGGTGACTTGCAAGACTCGAACACGATGAGGTTTAACAGATTTCTTCCTGCTTAAGGTGTCTGCAACAAAATTCGCCTTACCCGGATGGTACTTGATGGCACAATCATAATCATTAAGGAGTTTGACCCATCGATGTTGTCGCGTGTTCAGATCCTTTTGATCAAAGATATGTTGAAGAATCTTGTGATCGATGTAAATCCTACACTTGGTACCGTACAAGTAATGTCTCTAGATCTTTATGCAAAAATGACAACACCCAATTCCAAATTATAGGTAGTGTAGTTTTTCTTCATGAATCTTAAGCTGACGAGAAGCATAGGCAATAAACCTTCTCGCGTTGCATCAAAACACAACCGAGACCTTGAAAAGAAGCATCACAATAAACAATGGAATCATCCATGCCCTCAGGCAAGGATAGACTAGGTGCGGAACAGAGTTTAAGTTTTAGCATCCGAAACATTGATTTTTGAGCATCACCCTAGTTAAACTTCTTGTCTTTCTGGGTAAGAGAGGTGAGGGGTTCAACAATCTTCAAAAATGCTTCAATAAAACGACGATAATAACCGGCAAGGCCTAGGAATTGCCGCACCTTAGTTGGCGTCTTTGGTGTTTCCCAGTCTTTGATGGCTTCTATCTTGGTTGGATCAACATGTATTCTCGTCTCAAAAGTCCTAAAACTAGACACAAGTATTCCTCATGGTCCTCCTGGCTCTTGGGATTGACCAGAGACTGACAAGAATTTGATGATAACTTATCAAGGTAGGATTTACAGATATGGTTCACCAACTCCATGATTCACCACTAGAACCTTCGATAGGATCCGACAGCATGATCGAGATTTCAAAGTGGCTAAAACGAGTTCAAAAGCAGCCTCCGAAATCTTTCCTTCCGGATTTATAAATCATCGGGTGGAATCTTGACTCTTGGATTTGCTCATTCGGATTACCAAAAAAAGAAATGGATAACGATCCTCAATCGTCACCTTGATGTATTCACAATAACTAGAGTGTGTGTGGAAGTTTGAGTCGGGTGGAGTTTCAGTGTGTGTAAAACATTACTGTCATTAAGATAAACGAATAACGTTTGGATGTAAGGGTAAGTCGCGGGTATGTACCAGTGTCTGCTTGCTTCATTTTTGGGCAGTTCCTCTTGATGTGTCTATCTTCTTCGCACTTGTAGCAACCTTGATACGGTTGAGGAGCAGTAGCTGGGGCCAGTATGGCTTGAACTTTGCTCCGGCAGTTCCAAGCTTCATGACCGTGTTTGCCATAACGATAGCATGGGTTTTTGAAACAAGAACCGTTATGGTGGTAACCGCACTTATCACACTTCGGGTAGTTACCAGCATAATTACCCAATTAGGGTTGGAAGAGTTAGAAGTGTCGAGCTTCTCTTGCCATTGCTGAGGTTGTGAGGAAGTGAGGCTTTCCTCCAAATTGTTGTCATCCCACATTACCTTGTATTGTCCTTCTTTTCCGCCGTTATAGTAATCTCCTTGCATCTCTGATGATTGAGGTGGTTTGATCTGAAGCTTGGCCCTACGGTCCATGCGAAACGACTTGTTACTCCACAATGCCTAAATCGAAACTTGTCGCATGATCATGTGTGGTGAAAGTTGCAACTGTACATTTCAAGCTTTTACCAGAATAGATGCCATGTGTCTTGAGAGTCTTGACGGGTTTTAATTCTTTTGCGGAGAAAAACCTTTTCTCTTTTGCTTGTTGTTGATTGCTTCACCAGCCACGTTCTGGAGGGGCATCGTATCTAGAATTTCATCCTTAACAGTGCTTCTCGTGTGTGGGTGGTTCAAAGATAGAGTAGGTGGAAGGTTAGTTGGCACAATAGGACCAGATGCGGGTGGGGAGATTCCAAAGACATTCAAGCCCACATGTTCATTAGAAAGTATGGATACTCTTGGGTGCAAAAACGTCGGTAAGTGGGGTCTTGTGGTATGCCTGAGTATGCTCTTGAGGAGTGGGCGGGTGTAAATGATAGGGTGGAGACAATGCCTCAAGCTTCCCGAGGAGCTAAAAGGGTAGCAAGTGCCACTTTTAACCTTGGCATCACTTAAAGCATGGAGTTCTACCTTTGAAATCATCATAATAATACAAGTGAGCATAGATTAAATCATATGATCTCAACATCACAAATTGAGTAATAACATTTTGATAGAGCAATCTGTAATCCGTACAAATTTCTTCAAATCGAAACATTCAAATTTGACTGTCGAGTGAGTACAACCGGCTCACTTAGGTTTATAGAGTTCGAGAAGTGACAAAACCAACAAAGAGATATCACACACAAAGGTGATTTTTAGTCAAACAATAAACTCTGTTAGTGAGGGATCAAATTCCAAAACATGGAAGAATTTTTTTGATTAGCATGTCGGATATAGTGTTCAACAAGGATTCAACCAAGCAAAACTTGATGGTGATGAAAGTGTGTGTAGCTAGTATGAAGAATGATAGTATGAGTGAGGTTTTTTTTATGCAGGAACTGTGATTGGACTTGATTGTTAGCTCAAACGCGAAGTTCACTAGGGCTTCCATGTATCCCAAAATCATGATTTCGTGTGTACCCGAAATTATAATTTGCCATATATGGTCCCCTAAGTGTGATTATAATCTGTGTTCCAAATCAAGAACATAGATAGCATGAGAGGGTTAGTTCACCAAGGATATGTCTTTACAAGAGTGAGTGAAGAGAGTGTGTAGGTGTATATGTATGTGTATGCTTATTGGACTGGTAAGTGTGAGATGGTCATGACATGAACTCATTTTCAACCTGTGTTGAGGTACCACTCCAATGCCTTAGCACCACTGGCCTAGGTCACCAAGCTCTCCACACTGATCCCCCGCCCCCAAACTAGGAGTAGTGAATGAGATAAATGGAAGGTGATAAGGAGAGTAGGAACCATAGGTCCCTATTAGATAGAATGGATGATGTTGACAACCCGACAATTAGTTAGTTAATTTTTTTTAAATAACATATTAATATTATTATTTTTTTTCAACTCATAAGTGTGTGGCCGTCTATTGTGTAAGACTCGGCTATAGACCAGACTCTAAATGTAGTCCTAGTTCATTATAACCATTGGCTTTGATACCAATCTGTCACACCCTCAAATTCCACTTGTAGGGTTTTACCGCGGGGCGCGTTACACACTAGGATCCAACCATCAGTATCCAAGTCAACGGTCACAATAAACGACAAGTATATGATTAAAATAATGCACTAAAACCAAATTGTTTCAAAATCCAGAGTTAAAATTTTAGCGGAAGCGAATAACAGTTACATAAAATTATTCCATAAAATAGTTGTAAAAATAGTTTGACCAAGTTCTTGAAAATACAATGACATGCAAGTGATGCAGTGCGACTCCAGTTCACCCTATCCTTTGGTGCTACCTTAGCGACCTGAGAAAACACTAATTGTGTCAACATTAAATATGCTGGTGAGTTCGCAGGTTTTAATTAAAATAAGTGTGTTTATAAGATTAAGTAAGTTTTTACTATTTTATCGAACGTTAGCTAGACGTTAAGCATGTTACTTATGCGATTGGAACCATTGCTCATTGTGATGTTGCTTAGTGTGTAGTGTTGCCTTCTTGGCTTACCGTCATCCTTGGTAACGCTGACATTCGTCCTTTATATTTCATTGTTAATACCACTTTAGTCATTTTTTTATTTGCAAACTTTCAAATTCAGTCCTTGTGGTTTCGTTATTAAAATCCCGAGTTACATCCAGACATTGTAATTTTTTTAGTAACATAAAATATTATTAGGAAAGGAATTTATATAACTTGTTTCAATGGTATAGAATTATAGATATATTAACATTCATAAAAGAAAGTTCAAACTTTGAAAGGTTTTGAAAATGTATGAAATTGTACAAGTTTATAAAGTTAAAGGTCATTAGTTTGGCTAAGTTTATATTGAAAAATAATGAGTTTCATACATAATATGTCAAATCTAAAACCACAGGGCCATTCCTGCCAAAACTACAAATTTTTTAAACAATTTTTTCCCTCTTTCTCCTTGAGTCACGTTATTTCGTGTGTCAGGATCGGGTCACGGTGCCGGTCTCCGGCAAATCATAAAAACAAGTTTTAATGGTTGTTTTAGGTTTTCAGTTCACAATACTTTTATCTCCAATATTTTTTACTGTTACAATAATTTAATATACGATTTATGATGATTAAAACCAGAAAAATTAAGATTAATGTTAGTCGTAACCGTTGGAAACTTGAAATCGACCTAAACATTAACAATAGCGGATTAACCTTATAAACTAAGCATTGCAAATCATTCCCAGACCTTTTAAACCTACATAATATTATCAAATTCGCGTTTGGAAGCTCGATAATCGGCTCAAAAGGTTGTGACCTGTTAATCTTCTTTTCAATTTAAAATCGAGTTTGTGGGTCGAATTCTTATACGCCGTTTTATTTTGTTGAGGTTTGTCGATCAATAGCCCCATGAATTTGAGGTCTAATTCGTTCTGTTATTGATTTTGAGGTTAGGTTAGGGTTTGGTTGATAGATTGTATGGGAGTGAGGCAACCTGAGTTCGACCCAGCGCCCACCACCACATTTTTTTTTTCGGATTTTATTTTCTTATTTATTAAAGCATATTATAATCATTTAAAATATATTAAACTTAGAATATCATAAATATTCATTTTTTTTGCTCCAAAAATTATAAAAATTTATCGTATCTTGAAACCCTTCGAGAAATTACTACACTATCATTTTCTGAAAAAACATTTTATTTTCATATTTTTATGAATTTATTTTTTAATAATATTAATTGATTAAAAATTCATTTCAAAAGATTTTAATCTCAATTTTTTTGTGGAATTATTATTGTACATCAGAACTTGATCCAAATTTATTAAACTAGAAATGTTTATTTTTATAGATTTCCTGTTTTTTATCATTTAAATACATTTTATATTCAATTAATTAGTTTTAAATAAAACTTAATTGAGAAAAATTATGGAAAATCTATGTTGGACATTTCTCATCAGAATACAACTATTTTTAACAAAAATATTTTTTTTTTTGAAACATACCTTGTATTTTAGTTGTATTTATGTGATTTAGAAATAATAAAACCATTTGTTTAATTAAAAGGATTTAAATCAGTTTATAAATATAATTTCTTTTAAACAAAAATAAGTTCACAGTTTGAAGTCATAATCCTCAATTGTTTGACTCATTTGTGAAACTTATAATTATTGTTCAATTAGTTTATAATAATTGTAATTATTTTACAGTTAATAGTTAAAGTCATTCGCTATTTTCTTTTGTATAAATTATATTGGAATATTTCTAATTAAATATTCAATTGGTAATATTTAGATTATCTAATCATGTTCATAGACCTTAACATATATACTCATAGTATTTTGGATATGTAAGCTTAATATTAACACCATTTATCGTAAAAACTCTAATTCCCCAAATCGACTTAGCAAACCCAAATGCCTTAGAACCCTAGATACCTTAGACTTTTAAGACATCCATCCCTCTATTAGTATTCTTATACGTAATTGGTTGAATTCCCTCGGAAATCCCATTCCTTAGCTCATGACAGCTTAAGTTAGAATTTGATTGCTTTCACAAACCGTGAGTATACTTATCCCCGTTTT